>BHFT01017825.1:0-22049 GCA_004320025.1 Laticauda laticaudata | reverse complement strand
ACCAATCCAATGCTTAGTTTATTTGACCAATCAGGTTTGCAGATTTGGAGTCACCCAATTTACATATAGAACAGAAGGTATCTAATATTAGCAATTTTGAGACGATGAGCTGAGAAGCATAAAAGTAGGCATAGTACGATAATAGATAGTCTAAATCACAAAGTAGCCATTTGTTTAATAATACTTAAAAAATACTTAAACCCTTACATGTTAGCTAAAAATAGTAAAGAATTAAAAATTCATTATATCGATGCAGGCTTTCATGATCAACATTCAAAAGCAACCAGATTCAAGGCTAATAGGCCATAGCTTAATTATATGGTGTCCTAACTTTGTACTCACAAATGGGACTGGAATCTTGTAATTGATAATTGACACATATGCAACATGATTTAAAATCTTCAGCAATCTCACCTGAAAGAACAATAAGCAGAGTAGAGTGTTTCAAAAGCAGACCAATCCTGAATGGAACTTCTTCAAATAACCAACCAATTAGAAATTCATCTAGGCAAAGAACCAATCAGAATTCCAATGACGTGGTCTAATTATGGATTACTTCAGTTCCTGCTCAGTTGACTGTGAGCTGCCAAGAAATGTGCTATGTAGCAGATTGCTTTGCGTCTGAACGTGAGAGTCAGAATTGCGGGAGAAATGTTAGGATAATTAGACCATGGCCTATTAGTCTCAAAGCTCATCACTATTATAAATTCACATTGGTACATGTGTTTGTGTGCATTGATCAGAAGGGAAGCAATTCAGAATAATTTAAGAAAATAACCCCCCACATCAAAAAAGAATAGTCTGAAAAAAAATAGCAAGTAGAGACAAAAATCCTGTGCAAAAATCCTGCTTCCTCACTTTATTAACACTGAATTGCCAACCCACCTTTAAATTGAATCTGGAGATTTTCCTATTCAATAAACAGGTGTGTATGTGTCATACCTATATACCTGTGTACCCATATACACAAATAAAGGTAAACCTTATTTGGGAAGCAGATGGCACTTCGGACATTCAAAATGTTACCTAAATACACTGGCTCTGTACAATATGGGCTTTAGTTCTATGATAAAGATTTTCAGAGAATAAATTTTTTTTTTTCAAGAATACTGTAAGATTTAAAATCTTACACAGGATTGCTTCAGTAAAGACTTTCACAGGATGTTGTGGATGGCAATTGAATGCCTATCCCACTGATCCCACTTAACATGCATAAATGAGAATGCCATTTGGCAAGCTACACTTCACATTTTATGTCCCTGACAGGATAAGGAGTTTAACTGGGTCATAAGAACTCACAATATGTAAAACCTGCTTCACCTGACTTTCCTCCAATCACTTCTCTGTATTCCCAGACTTGAAAAGATTAAGAAATCTCTCTCTCTCTCTTTCTGAAGAACACGATTACTGCAGGAAATAAATTAGGTTAAGTTCTAGGTCACTATATTAAAATATTTACACATTAAAGAGATTCTTTGGGTACTCCTCAGTGGTCTAAAATTTAGTGGTGGCTTGCAGGAAATGTAACATAAATAAGCAGTACATGTAATAAGCAATAAAATTGATCAATCTTCCTAATCAGAACTGTACATTATTTCGACATGCTGTTTTCTTTCATTCAAGGATTTAAGTTTCAATTGTTCTTCAATTCCTGGTTTAGCTTTAATTATATAGAAAGTTAACCCAACCCTCAAATAGCTTAGTTCAGGATATTTTACTGTTAAATCAAATTCATCTTAACAACAAAGGAGTTTAAAATACTTTCCTCAAATTGTTACGTTTGTTTGATTGATAGGGAAATTGAGATGCAAAGTAGGTACTATGAACTTAAAAGGTTATTTCTTGGAAATGAAAAGCAGTAAATGAATGTGGATTCAATGTTGCATTGCAAACACATGGGTCTCTTAATGTGTTCTTCTCCACAGGAGCATATTGTCTTAGATAATTGGCTGTGACCAGCGGCTGGCTAGTGTTGTTAATCTCAGAGGGAATTCAAAGGAAGTTGGATTGCAGAAGTTAAACTAAATTGGGGGGTTGGATTGTGTTCTAATCAGGTCATTGTTTGTGGAGTCATTATTCTGTTTTTACTCATGGATATTCATAAGTGACATTATTGGGCCTCCAGCAACAAAATTCTTACTCAGACTTATACATGAGCTGTTTGGGTCACTTTGTGTGTATGAATGTGTGCATGTGCATGGAGAGGTGGAAGTCCTAGACAATCTTGCTCAGAAGCCAAACATGGTCAGGATTGAGCAGTATCTGTGCGAGAAACCACTTGGTAATGCCAGGAATGGAGGCTGGACTGGGTAGTTGAAATCCCATAACAGAAGGCAGCAAATGGCGAGCCAATTTCATAATGTTGCCAAGAAAATTGTCTGGATGTCCCTTATAGATTCCAGGAGCTCAGCTTGCTTCAAAAGCATGTTGACATGTTTGTAATGATGTGTAAAGATCTGTGAGAATGTCCTTGGGAGATAGAAAAAGGAGCAGCAGCAACAAATTAGGTAACTTGTCAAATACGAGGCAGCTTAACCCACAGAAGCAATGGAGTATGACAAACATGTCAGAAAGACTCTCCCTTGTTTCCTGGACTGTAATACCAAAGTGGGGAGAGGTGTACTTTTAGACCTTACAGTAAAGGTAGTGTTAGTTTGGTGCTTCTCACCTGGACTACCTCTAAGGACTGACATCATATACACACGTGTAACCACATATGCCCACACAAATTTAGTTTCCATATACCCTCTTAAACGTAGTGAGGCTAGATTTCAGGATGTGGGTTTTCAGAAATCTTACTGTGCTACTTCTAGCTCCTTTACATTATTTTGGCTTAACAGAATCAAGTTGTCTTCATCCGGGCCTTAATGAAATCAGGTCCAGGGGAACAGTAACTGAACCAAAGAAGTCACCATACTTTTAAAGTAAAACCTATGCAAGAATTCACAGCCAAATACTGTGAAAGCCAAGAAAAAGAAGAATGGGATATGAATAGAACACACACACAAAAAGGTAACTCTGAGAGGGATCTTGGAGTCCCAGTGGACAATTACTTAAATATGATCCAGCATTGTACAGCAGCACCTCCCCCCCCCCAAAAAAAAACCCCAAAACCCAATGCAATCCTGGGTTGCATTAAAAGATGGATAGAATCAAGATCATGTGTACTACTATTACTGCTTTATAAAGTCTTAGTAAGACCACACTTAGAATATTGCATCCAGTTTTGGTCACCATATTATAAAAAAGATGTTGAGGCTCTGGAAAGAATGCAGAAGACAGCAACAAATATGATTAGAGGGCTGGAGGCTAAAAGAAAATATGAAGAATAGATACAGGAATTGGGTATGTCTTGTCTAGGGAAAAGAAAAACTGGAGTGACATGATACCAGTGTTCCAATATTTGGGGGCTGCCACAAAGAAGAGGAGATCTACCTATTTTTGAAAGCACCAGAAGACAAGATAAGAAACAATGGATGGAAATTAATCAAGGAGAGAAGCAACCTAGAACATACAGAGAACATTCCAAACAAAACAATTAACCAGTGGAACAGCTTGCCTTCAGAAGTTGTGCCTCCATCACAGGAGGCTTTTAAGAAGAGACTGGACAGCCATTTGTCTGAAATGGTCTTGCTTGAACAGGGATTGGACTAGAAGACCTCCAGAGTCCCTTCCAACTCTGTTATTCTGTTTTATTCTGTTATCTGATACAGTAAAGTCAACTACTGCAATCACGTAGTGTGCTGAAAACCATAATTATTATTCAGTAGACATGGTGTCTGATTTGCTAAACGATTTCCTCCAATGTTTCCCATTGGGGGAACCCAACAGCAAGCTGACATTTTCTCAGTATGACAAAGGGTACACTATGACAACACAACACAAGTTTTATCCATTAAATATTTGTCTGCATTATCTTATTATTGTAAGCACAAAAAGGTTACATCATTATATTTGTTTCTTTGTTTGCCTCCTCACCACTTCCGGTTTGCCTCCTCGCCTCCTCCACCATCTCCAGAGATGTAACCTATCTAGATGATGCCAAGTTAATAAAACCTGCTGTGACATTTCTCCAGGTGTAACCTTTTCCAAGTATAACCTATGGAGATAGTTTTCTTTGATGATTAGAAATATTCCATATTTAAATAAATTCCTTTTAGCTTGTATGGCTGACAGTATTAAATACCACCTCAGGAAATAGTTGTATTTCTAAATATCAGAATGTTGCCACTTCACCCATAAAATATTATACTTTATCTACTGTTTCAGTTGCCATGTAAGTGTAAAGTGGGAAGAAAGTGGAAAGAAACAGAATGCTTTTCTCAAATTTTACACATTTCTGTTCATCAAATATCTGTGTACTTTATTCATTTAAACCTTTGCAGGTTAAAAGCACAATGTGCCTGTGTGGCTAGAAGTAGTAAATCCCCTTTTTTACATTCTCAAATATCCTGGACAACAAACCTCCACTGCACTTATTTTTCTGAAATTAGCTGGTTTCTTTACTCCAGAATGGATAAGCAATGCCTTGAAAACTTCATCAAACTTTGCTATATAACAAGTTACATGTAAGCAACTGTAGAAGACCAGGCTCAACCTGAGGGAGAGGTCAAGCACATCATCAGTCTCAAGCCTTTTCATGCCCACAAGAGATTGAACTCCTCCTTGAATTCCATTGATTCTTATCTACCTTCAATTTGCCTTGGCCAATTAGTAGTTCAGATTCTTGTAGAGAGCAAGAGTAAACCTGTGTTCATGTGAACAATCTTGGTTCCTGGTTTCTTGTGCCTAACAGTAACTCTGTTAATAAAAAAAATCCCATTTTTTAAAAAGACTTCTTGTTTTCAAATCTCAACAATTTCTTTGAAATTTGTCAGACTTGGTCCATTTGGGGAAAACTTCTAAGCCATAAATTTTTATCTGATTCTGTAAAAAAAATTTTTTTTTAAAAAATAAAGTTTTATTTGGGTTTTCACACATACAAAATACAAGTAAAACATCTTTTTTGAAAATAGCATGTTCCCGGGGTTGAAACTTCTTTATACAGTCACAAAACTCAATTTCATGCTTCTTTTTGTATTCTATTCCATATCTTATACTATTTTACATTTCTATATAGTTTTTCCCCTCTTTTAATTTCCTCAATTTTATTTTGATTATCTCATCTCATTCAAATCATTATATTTATACTTTTTGTCTGTTCTGTTTCAATTTCATCCGTCGACTGAGGTTCCATCCGCTCAAAAGGTTTTGAGCCACCATCGTTCTGCAACAGTGCGAAGCCATCTACAGGCTCTTTCAACTGTTCTACGGAAGAAGGAGGCGGCCAAGAAGCGTCTGGGTCCGAAGATGGATCGGGAGAAGAGCAGAGTACGGACTGTACAACAAGCTGATGTTGGAGCTTGAGGAACGAAGACCCTCGTGCATTCCAGAACTTCATGAGGATGCCTCCAGCCATGTTTGATGAAGTTGTGGAGCGGCTGAGACCCAGGTTGACCAATGCAAACACCAACCTCTGGCCCAGCCTGGACCTGGGCTCAAGGTGGCACTGACTCTGCGCACCTGGCCTCAGGGACCACCTACAGGAGCATGCAGTACGGCTGGAGGGTGCCACACAACACCATCAGCATTGTGGTCAGAGAAGTGGTGCAGGCCATCATCAAAGAATACCTGGAGGAGCTCCTCCAGTCAGTACAGGGATAGTACAGCTGTCGGGGGGGTCTCCGTCGTGGCACGGTCCACAGATACCTGCCTGGACACAGGAGCTTACTCTTTGCAAGAAGAGGACTGGCTCTCAGCAGGCTGCCTGAGAGAGAGGGTTATGAGAGGGGCTGCTCCTCAGTGGCGGATCTCACACCTCCAAGAAGCTGCACTTGGCCATCACGTAGGTCTCTCTGTCATCAGCTTGACCACCAGTCTGGCCAGATTTCTTGAGGTGCAGCTTCCCGTACCAGGTGTGCATGTGCTTCCACCAGCCGAGGAGCACCTCCGAAGTGTAGCCCAGGCTCTCCGCCTTCTCTCTCCAAGCGGCCTGCTTCCTTTTGGTGTCGCAATAGAGCCTGTGTCCCTTCCGCCATAGATACTCATTCTCCCTTAGCCACTTCAGCACCTCCTCCTCATGTTCCTCTTCTATGTTGTATTGCCTCCTCCGTTCACGCATCTGCCCTCTTCCTCCCTTTGGCAGGGCCCTATGGGCCCTCATCAGAGGGGCTTCGAGGTTGTAGGGGCTGCTCTCCCACACCACCACCACCAGCAGCAGCAGCCAACAACAAGTAGCACGCAAAGCAGGCCAGCAGGACCAGGAGCAGCAGCAGCACCAGCAGCACCAGCAGGACCAGCAGGACCACGGAGCAGCACCAGCAGAGTAAGCACCAGTAGGACCAGCAGGACCAGGAGCAACGCCAGCAGTGTAAGCACCAGCAGAAGCACCAGCATCAGGAGCAGTGCCAGCAGAGTAAGCACCAGCAGAAGCACCACCACCAAAAGCAGTATCAGCAGAAGCACCACCACCAGAAGCAGCATCAGCAGAAGCACCACCACCAGAAGCAGCATCAGCAGAAGCACCACCTTCAGAAGCAGCACCAGCAGAAGCCCCAGCACCAGAAGATCGAGCCCGGGCAGCAGAAGCCCCAGCAGAAGCAGAGTCAGGGCCAGGGGGTGGGAGGGTGGCCCTGTCCCTCTTGCCAGGGCTGGCAGCAGATGGCAGAGGCTTCCATTTTCTTCCCATGGTTGTTGGGTTGCTGGATGGCTGGAGAGCTGTGTCTGGAAGCAGGTCTTTCTCTGAATGGTGACCTGCTTGCGAGCTGCTTCCCTTTATATCTGCGGGGCTGACGCAATGCATCCTCCCCGCAATGGGCAGTGAATGCTAGACATCTGCTAGGCATTCGCTAGGCATCCGCAAGGTATCTGCTAGGCATCTGCTAGGCTTCCGCTCTGCATCCGCTTCATCGCTCGGCGTCCGATCTGCATCCGCTCTTTCGTTCCGCATCTGCTTTGCTGCACCCCTGGAAGCCTTGCGGATGTGCCATCCAATCTCATCCGCTTCCATCCGCTAGGCTTCCGTGGAGCATCCACTTTCCATCCGCCCTACGTCCTCCCCCGTCCGTTCCTTTCCGTGTTGTCTGCTCTGGTTATGCAAATTTTTGCCCCTTTCACTCATTTTTCTCGTCTGCTGTGTCCTTTTTTACAAACGTTTTGCATCCGTCGGCCAGGGTGACAGGGCCTTAACTTCCAATCGAATTCTGCTTGGTACATTCTTATAATACACACTATATTCTTTTAAAAAAAGAAAGAAAGATTGAAAAATACATGTAATTATAAATTCTCATTCCATTCCACTTCAGTTCTATCATTAATAATCATTAAAATTTTAACATCTTTAACACTTCTTTTCAATTAAATGTCATACTTCCTTAACACAATAATCTCCATAATTAATTTTTCTCTTATTTCTCTTCACAATGTGTTTATAAATCATTAAAAATACCTTTTGTTATATTTATTTATTGACAAGCATTCCACTGAATTACAATAGCTTTTTTATCAGACATTTTAATCATACATTGTTCATATTTTTCTAAAATTATTTTCGTTTCTAATATAACATACTATCTTATGTACCTTGCAGAATCCCTTTTTCCATTAAGTTTTCACCCATTATCTCTAAATAGGCCCTGTTTCTCTATATTTTGCTTCTGTCCTTTTATAACTTCTTTTCCTTTCTTTCTTCCTCTCATCTTCTCTCTCCCCTTTTTACCCCCTTGTCTCTCTAGTTCTAATTCTCTCTTCTGTATTTCCCTCTTCTGTTGCTTTCTGATTTTATACTTATTTTTCACTCAATTTTTTTTGAGTTGTTTTCCCAACCTTAAACTTTCCATTCTTTTTCCCCCCTTTCCTTTTTTCCCCCACCCAAGATTACTTGTTCATTAAAGATGGCTTCTTCTTTGTCGCAATCTTCTTGTTCTGCAGGCATTTCTTGTTGTTTCTCATAATTCCAAATTTCCATTTCTAAAAACTGAAATACGAAGCCAAAAGAACCTCTCCTTCTTTGTGCATCTTCTTTGTACTTTTTAAGTTCCATTTTCAGTTCCTCTCAAAGTGGAGCCATTTTAAACAATTTTAAACAACCACCCGATTGATTTTAGTCATTCAAAACAATAACCAAGAATCCAGAAATCATCAAGTAATCCAGATAGTCCCGAGTTATATCTTCTTATTTCTTTTCAATTTTCTTTTCCTGGGGTTTTTGTTGCAATATTTCAGTTAGAATGTATCTTTTGAAAAATCTTGTCGAAATTTTGCTGTAAGTTCTTTTTCAATTCCAGCAGTCTCCTCCCTTCCAGATCCTGCCCTTTTATTCTTTTTCTCTCCTTTCCTATTTTCAGAAGCTTTTAATTATCCAGAAATCTTTATTATCCCCTTGACTTTTCAGCATTAAATGCCTATTGATGTCAAAGTGGATTTTTTTCCAATTTCTTGCTTAAGTCTCTTAGCTGTCAGTATAGGAAAAACCAACTCTTTTCTTTTTCTCCCTCCTCGCAGCTTAAAAATCTTCTTAGGGAACAATGTTATCTTTTTTATGTTTCAATTCCAGGGTACCTTATTTGTTGCTTTTGCTGTTTGACCCAGTCAACCAAAACTTTCTCTTCTTATCTTATCTTTCTCCTGCACATTCTTTTCTGGTTTCCCTTCGGGAAAGGGAGTAATGGCCAGCTGGGGAGGAGAGATGTAGCTCTCCTCAACCCTGCAGGCAGTCTCCCCCCTCTTCATCACCTCTACGGGGTGGCTTAAGCCCCAAAACCACCCTGCTCAGGGCTCTCCAGCAGTGAACATGGATCGAAGCCTCACAGAGATGAGGTTTCGGTCTGTCACTGAAGAAGCTCAAACTGGAAGCCCCCGATTCTGTCAAAAATGTTGAGAAATTGCAATGGGGAAATATATTGTAGAAACCTTGGACATTTCAAAGTGGTTTTGAAGTCCTGCTTTGATTTTAAGCCAGAATAAATAGCAAGTGAGTGGTGAGTGAACACAAGTTCTTCCTCTGTGACCTAAACAAAGTCGTCTCTTCAGGACCATGGTATCTATAGATTTTATATATGTACTATGAATAATCGTTGCATGTCTTTGTTGTTGTTGCTTTGTTTTACTTTTTTGCTCGAAGTTATTTTTCCTGTTTTTAGCATTTTTACCAGTAACCTGGCATGAGAAATATTTGCTGGAAAGATGAGTTATTTAAAAAACAATAATAATAAATTATTTAGTTGAGAGGTATATTTTTAAATTTAAAATATAAATCATGTTTACAATAATTTTTATAAGATTGTAAGGTTTCTTTATTGTTCATTATGAAGTATCTATAGGACCATGGAAACAACATTTGGGCTCAGCATCACATGTTAAATATTTAGCTTGATTCCATGTAGCCATCAAACTTGCATGAGTGATTTCTCCCTTCAAAGTAGTCAGAGAAGAAGCATGACTATGATTATTAGTTCTATTTATTTATTAAATGTTTTAATTATAGCTGTAAAAATAAATACAAACTAGTCAGAAAAAGAAATAGAAAGAAGAAAAAGTGTAAAGAATGAAAAAAGAAAGTAAGAATAAGAAAACATATCAAGAAGTGACTTCAAATCTTCAGCACAAGTAAAAATAAATTTTATAACACTTATAAGGTTACAAATACATTTCTCTTTTTTTATAGCCCAAACCTTATCTATATGCAAATCCACAAATCATCAATTTTTAGTGCTAATGCCAGCAGAAAGTCTGTAAAGAGTTACCAGAACTTTATAAAAACATGCCTTATTTAACCTTGATCAAACGAACCAATTCTATATTACTTCCTTTTACTTCTAACAATCTTGATCTTTAATTCATTCAAATGTTGTCATAGGATTTGAAACCTGTTTTTGTAAATCCATTTAAAAGTTATTATCCAGGTCATTATCTTGGTTCTTCCTTTGTATTTCCACTATGATTTTCAAATCTTTGATCAGCTTCTTTTGTGTATCCAGTAAAAAGTTCTCATCAGACTCATTCTTAATGCTTGTTATTTATAATTCCACTTTAACTACCTTCTCTATCTTATAATCCACATCTTTTATATTTACACTTTGATTTTCAAAGCTTTGATCAGCTTCATTTGTATATCCAAAAGAAAAAGAAAAGTTCTTCTCAGAGTCATTCTCTAGGTTTATCATTTGTCATTTCAGTCTAACTGCTTCCTCTATTTTATTATTGAATATGCCTGGTTCTAATATTTCTGCATAAGATTTAATATATTTTGGACAAAGTCGATCCACAAAATCAGACATCATTGCTGAGATTTCTGGTACTGTAGTCACAATTGTCTAGCCCTGTTCTTCGAAAATCTCTTGAAATATTTCTGACTTTATAGTGCTTCGTGTCATTTTATAAATCTCCATACTGACCAAAATCCACATGCATTTACACTTCCCTTTTCTTTTTCTAACTGCAATGTTTCATTCTCTCTAAGTATCTAAATTTGAAATTTCTGTTTTGACTTAAAATGGACAGTTTTGATTGCCATGAAATGCAGTTTATTTTATTTAATGATTTCCAAAATCTTATAATAAAAGTATCAATATTTAAAGTTGTCCAGATGCTTAATTAACAACTTGTTAGATCAAAATCTTATTTAGCTTTTTTGCTGTTTATTTCCAATTTTTAAAATCCTTTTGTTGTTGTGTTCATGAATAAAAGTACAATTGTCAGGTGGCTTTTCAAAGTTGCTCTGAAGATTTCTAACAGTTTTGGAGTAGTAAATGAGCAATTTCCAAAAGCAATTAGAATTGAGTTTATAAATTCAGTTTCTTGAAAGTCTCTGTGACTGTGAACATGATAATAGATCCCTTTATCTCCTGGTTCTCAGACCCTATAATGGAATATGAGAATGATCTTGGAAAATGTGGGGAAGAGATGCTTTTCTTCAGAACAATCAGATAAAAGAAGGGGAAGCCTGTAACTGAGTAACAGGTAGAAAAAGAGAAAGGATCTGGCCTACTTATCAGGTGATAAAAAGAGACAATGGGAGATCTGTACATTCAGACTGGCAAGACTCTGTTAATGTAGAACTACAATAAAAGAGAATTAGCTTGTCTTGACATGTTTCCTATGTGGTCACCTCAGGAAACTGACAGGCCCACAGAAGAACTAGATAATTGTCAATACAGAGTTCCTGTTTGAACCATGAACATCGCCATTGCCCTTTGTTAAAATTAGATATATTAGGTTTTGAAGGGAATTATAAGAATAAAAATAAAAAGGTTATGGGAAGGGAACAGTCCTGGAGCTGTCTGCTCAAACTGTACCATGCAGAAAGGCAGAGAAAGAGAGGTGTTTTTTTAAAAGCCACTTTAAAATGATATCTTCATTAATAATAAGTGTGAAGACAAGTAATCAGAAGCATTTCTCTCTCTCTCCCTCCCCATTATTATTTTTTACATTGGATCAATATAATACTATATTTATACAAATGCATATGCATAAATATGGGAGAAATATATTGGACAAATAAATTGTTTCATTGTATACTACCCAGAGTCACTTGCTTATGAGATAGGGAGCCATATAAATATGATAAATAAATAATGTTTTTTTACCACTATGGTAATATGGCCATCTGCACACAGATTTTTGACCAAAAGCATACATTTTCAGAAAAGTTTCCCGCTAACTTAAATGGAAATTGACTGCAAGTTTTATGCATTTATTTTATTTTTATACAATGACAATTCTTAATGACTCCCTGTGGTTTATATCATAAAAGCATGACACAAACATGTATGCTAACAGTATGATAAAATAATGTGACACTGAGACCATTTTGGTTGGATTCAACATCAGTCTTTTTCTCCCTTTTTCCTAGTTTACATTATGAGGACAGTGCTTTCCAGGAAGACAGTTTATGCTCATACATAGTAGTGGGCTGCTAGCAGCTTGGACCGGTTCTAGTGAACCAGTAGTTCCAATAAACAGTTGGCCCCACCCACTTGGCCCTGCCCTTTCCTGTCCTATATTTCCATTTTTAGCTCAGCTGATTCCTGTGGCACAGTGGATTGCTGCACCTCAGCTGTTTTACTCACCATCGCTCACATGGAAGATAAGTTTTAAAACTTAAAATGGGTGGTGTTTGAATGCTGTGCATGGGCGCACACTCACTAAACTGGTTGTTAAACCTGTTGCAGCCCACCACTGCCCATACATTAAAAAAAAACAAAACATAGAAGTGTTGGAGTCAAACTTTAAATTTATCATTGGTTTGTTTTAAAAGTTACATGATCTGTTTACTCTTAGGAACTCTTAGGAACAATTGGATAACTTTTCAAGTATTGTTATTTATATAACAATAATTGACTATTACTTCAAGTAGATATAGTGTGTGACTACCATGGTGGGTGGTTTTGGCGGGGTGAAGATAACAGGTAAATGATCATTGCTGTTTAACAAAAGCAACTTTCAGGACATTTGATAACCCTCTTTGATACTGGTACCATCTAAACTTCAATCAGCATAAAGATTGATGTTGAACAATTTGGATTTGGATATCTAAGATTGTAATATATGTTTTATTCATTTAATATTTTGAATCTTCACAAAGTAAAAAGCCTGTTAAAGCACAGACTGTACAGAAAATTTTGTGACATTAGGAATAATCAAGATTAGGTAATCAGAGAAAAAGACTATTTTTTTTTGCTCCATCTTTTCTTGTTTCTTTGTTTGAAGTCTCAATGAGCTGATTTTAATCTGGAGGTTTTAAATAGTTGAATTTAAATCACTAAATGGTTCTGAGCAATTTTCCTTGAACAATAGGAAGGATTTACATGTTAAAAAGTAACCAGTGATTTTTGGGTCTTGTTTTTCCCATCCAACCTCATTATTTTTAAATATTTCATACCCCTGTATCTTAATATTCTTCCATGATAAATTTCAGCCTGCAATTACTGCCTCTGAAATTCCTTTTGCAACAAATCACTAAATATAAAATTTATAAAAGCTGATGTTTGAGTCAGGAAGTTTCATTTTTACATCTTGGAATGAAATCCTATCTAAATAACTATTTTTCACATCCCTTCTACAGCAAGCTAAATAATGGCTCACACAGCAAAATTGATTCTGTATGATTTCCTCCCTCAATCCTTAGTTTCTGATTTGGGGAGACAATGTTAACACTTACCCAATGACCCAAAACAGTGCAAATTTATTTCTCTGAATGAACTCTACTTCAGGATCAACCTTGAACGGAGACAGGTTCTAATTCATAACGTAATACAAAGGCTGTACACCTTCTAAAAAAATCACTTGAAATTTTCAGAAGCTTTCAGATTTAGCATGATTTTGGTGATCTGATCTCTAATATCTAGCAAATGTCCCATAAGGTGGATCATTCAATTTTAAAAATAATAACTGTAATAGAAGTAGTGAAATTAATGTTTTTGATATTACTATTTTTTTTCCATTTCTTTTTGTATATTATTTTTCTGTATTTCAATTTTGTATTTTTAATTTTTTTAAAAAAAGTAGTAATTATGAATTTTGTACTGCAATAGGCAGTTAGGGGTGCTGTAGGTGCATTGGTGAATATATAATTGCAGTATGTTGAAAAATCCTGCTGCTTATCATGAGAATTGTGAAGTTTAACATATGCAAGAGGTTACCAATGCTAACTAGATAAGAATATTCTTTAAGCATTTTTCAGAGATTGAGGTGATTTTGAAGGAATAAACTCCAAAGGACAGAAAATATTTTATTTTATACCACACACATACATAAGCACACTCAGACATACATCATCATCTTTCGGAAGTTGACAGGATTCCTTGCAGACCTGTGGATATCTATTTTCATTCCTTTCACCTACTGCAAGATTTTGATACCACCCTGTCCCTTTGTAAGAACTACCACAAACACAGCAAGCAAGAAAATTGTAAGAAATTGAGAAACAGAATGTGAAGTAGGCTAACTTTAAACATAACAACCTGTTGTATCTGCTTCCAACTCACTTTTGTAGAACAAGAAATTTATTCATACTACTGTCTCAAAAAACAGAGACAAAACTATGGCATTAATATTGGATTTTGGACTCTAAATCTGGAGAAGATTAGGCATACTTCTATATGTAGCTTTTGAACAATCTTTATGCTAAGTACTGCTAAGATTGAGACACTGATCCTGTTCCGTCTGGAAAGAAGCACGTGAGACCGGGTTCCAACAATAAACTCTTTTATTAAACTCGCAAAGCAATAGTAACGGAACAATAGCTCAAGCCGCGGCAGCCCTTTTTATAGGGGCTTGCCCATGGCTTGTGGCCAATGACATTGCTATAACTGTTCCCGCCGTTTGTGGGTTAACCGGATTGGTTTAGCAAGGGTGCTAAACTCATGTCATCATGGCAGCCAATCCGCGAAGGGCCTTTTCTGTCAATCAGAATAGGGAACTTGGAGCCTTCCAAGTTCCATACAGAACACCCCTCCCCTCTTGGTTTAGTCCAATGTGCGTCACGTAGTCATGCAGGTAGGTAGGGCTTTTTTGAGTCATGGTTGACCTGCGCAGTTGAATCTCGGCATGGTCTTCGAGCGGTTCGGACGGGATCACTGTCTCTCTGGTCCTTCTCCATGGAACCTCCTGGAAGGGTGAGTCAGCTTTGCCGCTCCCGCCTGAGTCTCTCGGGCGGTTTTGAGATGGCTCCGCCGCTCTCTCTTGGTTTGACTGGGTTGGTTGAGGCCTGGCTGGTTTTCCTTCAGGAAGGCCTCGCTTCATTCTCCTGCTCCCAGACTTCTCATTTGGGGTTCATCTAACCATGAGTGCTCTTTTTGATTTGTTAGTAGTCTTTTTGTAGTGTTTGTTGTCTTGTTATGGGAGGTTTGTCTCTCCCTTTTTTATTATTTTGTATTTCCCCTCCCCTCCTCGGTTGTTTTTTGGTCAATATTTATTATATTTTGGTTCTGTGGTGTTTTTTCGTTCAAGATTGTGTGAGAACGAAGCTGGTCTATGTGCTGCTCCATTCTCTACCATCGTCTAGGAGTAGTCGGTAGACCGGGGGCCTGTGTAATTTGGGTGATTGTGGCTGGAAGCCACAACTGTCCCCCGGTGAGGTTTCTCGCATAGTCCAGGTCGCCCAATTTCAGATGTTCGGTATTTGCTGGAGGAATCGGGGGGTTGTCCCAGGTGTAAGTGGGATGCAGTCTGTCTAGGTAGGAACGTAATTTCCTACCCATTAGGAGTTCTGCTGGCTTTTGTTGGTTGTGCTGCTAGGGGTAATATACTGTAGAGTTAGTAGTTGGTTTAGTTTGTCTTGCACGTCCCCCTTGTCCATTCTATCTAGGCCCTCCTTAGTGTACCGAACCATGCGTTCAGCCCTGCCATTTGCAGCTGGATGGCCGGACACTGTTAAAGCATGTCAGATACCCTGGGCAGCCACATACTGTTCAAATGCTAATGCTGTAAATCGGGGCGCCATTATCTGATACCAGTACATCAGGCAGCCCATGTGTAGTGAAAAGTTTGTCCAGCTGTTTCATTACTGCCTCGGTGGTTGTGAGAGCCATAAGGATGACTTCTAACCAGTTCGAGTAGGCATCCACAACTATTAGGAAGGTGTTTCCTTTTGTCGGCCTAGCAAAGTCAATATGTACTCTAGACCATAGATCCTGGGGAGTTTCCCATGTCTCTTACTGGTGCCTGGGGGGGGGGCTTCGATTTTTGACAGTCATGGCATGTTGCCATCCAACATGCAATGTCTTTGACCAGCCCTGGCCACCACACGTAACTCCTGGCTAGGGCTTTCATTTTGACTATGTCTGGGTGTCCCTCATGCAACATGCACAAAACATCTTCCTGGAGACTGTTTGGTATAACCACCCTGTCACCCCATAAAATGCAACCTTTTTCTATGGACAGTTCAGTTTGTTGGGTGCAAAATGGCTTAAAAGTCTCAGTTTTGTTCTCCGGCCAGCCCTTACCTACCCAATTCAATATGCGCACTGTCAAAGGGTCTTTAGCAGTGGCTCTCGTGATGTCCGCTGCAGTTAGCGGCAGGTCCGGGTAGGTCTCTAGTTGTAGTGTGGAGATGGTTGGAGCTGGGTCCTCTTCTGTGATGGGCAGCGGGGAATGGCTCAGGGGCATTGGCATTTGTGATGGCTTTTCTGGGGTGATGATCAGCATGTAGGAGTAGGCAGTGAGGAATTCAGACACCTTGTCATTCTAGGTGACAGAATGTTTCGAGGTTGGCTTGTTACCTGCTTAGGATTCCTAAAAGGGCTTGTGATCAGTGATGATCGAAAAAGTTCTACGATAAAGGTACTCATGGAATCTTTTGGACTCCGTCGATGATTGTGAGGGTTTCTGTCAAATGGCTGTAATTGCATTCTGACTTGGAAACTGTCTTTGAATAAAAAGTGACCGGTGCCTCTCTGCCGTCTGGTAGCTGTGGCTCAGGATGGCGCTGATCCCAAAAAGGCGATGCATCCACAGGTGACCGTCAACAGCAGGATATTCCATACTGGATTAAAATGGTGTTAGACGTTAATAGGTCTTTGATACCCTGAAAATACTGCTTGTTCCTGGTGGCCCCATGTCAAGTAGTTTTTTTTATCTAGCAGCCGATGTAGGGTTCTGCTATGGTTGCCTTACGGGGAGGAACACATTTTAAAAAATTATGAGACCTGGAATGCTTGAAGGTCAGTTTTGTTCCTAGGTCTAGGAGCATCTTTGATTGCCTTTATTTTTTTTCGGTGGGTGTATGCCTTATTCATCGATTAAATAGCCCAAAAAATTGACCTGCTTGGTGGCTAGATCACATTTCTTTCATTTTACCTTGAGGCCTGCGTCTCTAAATCTTGTTTAAAACTGCTCTTAATCTGTTCTCTAGTTGGTTGGTATTTTTTGCTGAGACCAAAATGTTGTCAAAATAAGGGACGACTCCCTTGATTCCATTTAACAGGTGTTCCATGAGGCTTTGAAAACAACCTGGGGTAACGCTAACGCTGAACTGGAGACGTTACACTTGAATGCCCCTCTATGTGTCACAATAGTCTGTGCCTCTGCAATAGTTGGGTCAACGGGTAGCTGTTGGTACACCTGTGCGAGATCAAGCTTTGCAAAAATTCTTCCTCCCCCTAGTGAGTTTTAGAACATTTACAGCAGTAAATGTGCCACTACTGGTACTGGGTATGCACTTTCTTGGAGCGCATGGTTAGGGTTGCCTTATAAGTCTCTGCAGATTGAGCACTGACCCATCTGATTTCACAGAAGTAATGATGGGTGTTTCCCCACCTGGCATAGTCGATTGGCTCTAAAACTCCTTGAGCTATTCATCTTGTTCAGTTATTCATCAATTTTTGTTTTAAAGCAAACAGGACGCATCGGGCCTTTAAATGGATGGGGGCTATTTTCGGGTCTAGGCTAAATGAAATTGGGGTCCCCTTGTACTTGCCTACGTCCCGTCGAAAACAATCTTGGAATTCTTGTAGTGGGCTCTCTTCCCAGTTGGCTGCGGCAATGCAATTGATCCCAGTCATCCCGTTCCCACAGGGGCGTGAACCACTTCGTCCCTAGCAGACTTGGGCGATCAACGTCGACGATGGTCAGAGGCAAGATTTCGGCGTGGTTCTTGAATTTGATGAGGAAATGTCCTAGGCCTACTACCGGGATTCATTTCCCTGGTAGTCTTTTAAAATCAGTCTTTTTTCTGTAATTCTTTTTGTTTAATGTCCGGTATCAGGCGCCAGATGTTATTCCAGGATACCATAGATAGGAAAGACCCTGAGTCAACTTCCATCTCACAGGCTTCCCTTTGATGGCTCACCTCTATCTGGACCTTCTTCCAATTTTCTGCCTGCATTTCCGATGGTGACTGTCTGATGCGTTTCCTCTCTGTCACTGGTTCTTTTGCTTCGGTCCATCTGCTTCCAGCTTGTCTTTTTCATGTCTGGAGGCGGGGTGCTGCCGCGTCTTTTTGGACTATAGCTCTTTTTGTTGCGGCAGACTCTTCGATGTGCCATTTGTTTACAAGCCCTACAGATTGTGTCATGGAACCAGCATTCAGCTTGCGGTGGTGGTTGGCCCGCATTCTGCACCATTTAAACTCCTGCCAGTTTCTCCTCTTTTTGCGCCATTTCTTGTCTGATTGAAGTCTATGGATATCTTTCATTTCGTCCTCGGTATTGCTCTGGGATTCGAGATCTTCATAGTGGCTGTCGCTGTGGGCTGTTTCTTACCTCCCTCTGCCTTTCTTTCTCTGGCTTGGGTTGGCAGATCTGGGATCGCATTCATTTGGCGCATGGTGGTGTTGACTTCTTTGCTGCTTCACGGCGGCTTCCTCTGCAATGGCCTTGGCCAATGGTTATATTTGGGTCTATTCAGGAGCTTGCTCTGAAGGGTAGTGTCCTTTTTCAAACTGAGACCACATGGTCCCTCATGGCCTCGTCCATGTTCTGGAACTCATAGGCTCCTCCAATATGTCTCAGAGCTGCTACAAAATCTCCAACAGTTTCATCTTCCTTCTGATCCCTCTTGTAGAACTTGTGTCTTTTATCAAGTTGGAGACTCACAGGTGCATAGTGTGCTCGGAGCATTCTGTTCAGCTCGGGCCAAGTCATCTGTTTGCATTTACTCTCTGGTTTTAGCCAGCGCCTTTCACCATTTTAAAAGAACTGGTCCGCCTACTGTGTAAGGAAGACAGCCCTCTTCTTTGGTCAGAAGATTTCCTGCAGTTTGTGCTTTCCCAAAAACATAAGAAAGCGATTGATATACGACTCCCAATCCTCCTCATCAGGATTGAATGGTGTGGGTGGCGCGTTATTACCGGCCATCTCTCTCACTTGGTTCAGATCACCACGTGCTTCAGCCTCATTCTTCTATGACGATCCCACCTTCGTCACCAGTGTTCCATCCAGAAAGAAGTGCATGAGACCGGGTTCCAACAATAAACTCTTTTATTAAACTTGCTAAGCAATAGTAATTAAACAATAGCCCAAGCTGCCGCAGCCCTTTTTATAGTGGCTTGCCCGCGGCTTGTGGCCAATGACACCGCTTTAACTTTTCCCGCTGTTTGGTGGGTTTACCGGATTGGTTCTCTAACAGCCAATCCGCAAATGGCCTTTTGGGCCAATCAGAAGAGGGAACTTGGAGCCTACCAAGTTCCATATAGAACAGCTCCTTTAAGGATATTCCTTCCTCTTACATCCTTCCTCACAATTAAGGCAGAAAGCTCTGAGATGCAAGTTTTCCCTCCCCATATAAAGCTACTTCAATAAACTCTGTATATTAAATGTGCAATACTTCAAATTCACAGGTAAAAATGTGCAGTGGTGCTCACATAGCATTTGTCTCCCATTCTTTAAAGTAGGGGTGCTAAACTCATGTCATCATGGCAGCATCATGTGACATATCGGGACTTTTTCTCCTTCACTAAACTGGGCATGGGCGTGGCCAGTGCATGATGCATCTGGCCCATGGGCTGGGAGTTTGACAGCCCTGCCTTAAAGTTATTCTATCTTTTCTAAGATTATGTGGCTATGTTTTGCAGTTTGGAAAGGATACATTTGATTTAAGGAGCTGTAGATAGGTGTTACATGCTCAGCCCCATACACTTCAAGGATTTTTTGCCTTTGAATCTGAAGCAATGCACCATCTAATATTAAATAGAGTTACAAATCATAATATGAGAACTTTGCAGCAAGGTAAAGAAATGAAATGTATTTAACAAAAAGTACAATCTAACAATACAAACACAAAAGATATTAATTTGTAATGTCTACTCAAAAATACTTAAGACACAAATCCTTTATAAAATTTTCTGTGCACCAAGAGGAATGAAGAGGAACTGGGCTGCGGTGGTCTATAGATAGTTTTGCAGAGACCTGACCTGACCTGATAATTTGTCTTAAAATTAGTTGAAAATTTTTTGAAAAAAAAATGTAAATGATGACTCATGAAAGACAATTAAAGTAGTTATTATTAAATTATTGTCAACTTTATTTTGCACTGTTGTATACTGTAAGTACTCAAAGTAGTTTAAAATAAAACAAACCAAAAAAACTCACAAAACCACTATGCATTTAATGCAGTTATCCTTATTCTTGTTAAGAATATGCAAATATTCTATCTGAAGGCAATTTAATCAGCCTGAATCAAATTGACTTTCTGAATTAAGGAATATAATTAATTTGGAATATCAAATTGCATTGGATGCCTCTGAAGGGAGTTAATCCATTAAGCTTTTGTTCATATGTAATTCCATTTTTTAATTAATTCAGTGATCCAAATCAGACTCAGTTCAACATTTTGACTAAGAAATCTGAATGAAACTGATCTAATTTTCTATATTCATTCAAATTTGAATTGATTTGTATAGGATTAATTTCTATGAGTAAAATAAGGAACTGATATAAGCTAGTTAAAATGCAGTTTCCATGGTATCCTTTTGGATCAGCTCAAAAGACTGGAGGTGAGCAGCACTGTATTATATTGGTTTGCCTTCATTCTCTGGGGTCAGTTCTAGGAGATGGTGATTTGGTAGGGGGAGATCCCATCTTGGGTCCCTACTATGTTGGGTGCTGCAGGGTTTGGTGGTCTCTCTATTCCTATTCAATATTTACATGAGGTCACTGGTTGAGCTCATCTGTCGCCATGGAGTAAGGTATCCTCAATACTCTGATGATACCTAATTAAATATCTCTGCCCCTTGTCAATTATGAGATGCCAAGGATGTCTTGTCCTGGTGCCTGGATATTGTCAGGGTCTAGATGGAGAACAACAGGCTTCAGCTGAATCATAGCAAGACTGAGTGGCTTTGGGCCCTGCCAGTTCTAGGACAATATGATCTGTGGTGCTTGATAATTTTGAATTTGCTATTTTTACACATATAAGCGAGGATTCAAGAGCAGAAGTTAATAACTATGGAATCATCTCAATAGCCCATTGGTTCCCTGGGGATTCTAGGTCTCATGACATAACCAGGTTTTGAGGGATTGTCAGACCTGATGTAAGGTCCTCCTGACCTTACAACTCCTCTCAAAGGATACATGACAGTCATGGCTAGGAGGGCCTTTACACAACAATATTATGCACCAGTTGTACCTTTTCCTGTAGATCAGGGGACTCTGCTCATGGTCACTCATTTCCTAGTCTGTGGATTAATGTAATGATTTCTTCATGGGATTGATTCTGAACAGAACCTGGAAATTTCATCTGGTGCAAAATGCAGTGGTGTGGGTCGTCCTGTGTGTTTCTAGGACAACACGTTAGACAACACATTAGACAACACATCCAGTGGAGATGTATTGGTTATCTGTTTCTGGGTCTGATTCAAAATGTTGGTTTTGACTTTAAAGCAGTACATGGTATGGGGCCAGAACAAACCTAAATACCATGTATGTATGTATGTATGTATGTATGTATGTATGTATGTATGTATGTATGTATGTATGTANAGAGTATCTTGGCGACATATCAACGAGGTCCCACTTGCCATCTTCAAGCTGGTGCTTTTGGCTTTGGGCTTGTGTGAGCAAAGCATGATTGGAACTGCCGTCTCTCTATAAATATTGGTGGAGAGGTGTGGCTCTATTGTAAGTGGGCTGGTTGGCTGTGTTGTTATTTCTTGATTGGTTGATGGAGTTGATATTTGCAGATTGGTTGGCTTTTTCATAAGAACCTGTGTGGCTGAGGTACTGGCTGTGTGGCTATCAACCTCCTATGTTGTAATGGGTACCCATTACCTGGGTAATGGGATGTGTGATGACTCGGAGCCAAACCAAAACCCAGAATGTTGCATCACCAGGATATCACCACCTGCTCAGGACATCACATCATGGAACTCAGGAGGTGATACCACAAAACCTCAGGATGTTACAACACAGCCAACGACCCAGGAGATTACAGCACAAGACCCAGGAGGACACAACAATAGAACTCAGAAGGTCATCACACATCACATCACCCAGGTCAAGGAAGTATTTTCTTCTTTTCTGACTGCATTCTTGTGTTCTGCAATGCGTGCATTTATTCTCCTGTTGGTTTGTCCA
>BHFT01017823.1:0-28786 GCA_004320025.1 Laticauda laticaudata | reverse complement strand
AATCTCAGTGGACGGATGCTCGAGGGATAGAGCGTATGAAATGCGTATGCAGTGAGTACACAACGGATGCATAGCGTTTTCCAGTGGATGGCTTTTTTTAACGTTTTACATCCTCTTTGCCTCCGTTAGTGCAGTGGGACAGGGGCTTAACAATTTGTCATTACAGCAATCAATTTGCATCAGAAACATAGAACTACAAATACAACCCCACTCCCCAAATTATGTAGTTCTTCGGTCCATTAGTTTTTGAGCATGGCCAGATTGAAGTTTTATCCCTTTTGGTTAGTTAAGTTATTCTCTTGCAAAGATCTTATTGCAGGGTCCAATTTTATTATCGTCATTGAGCAGATAGAGGGGCTGTGTCTGAGAAAGAGATATTTGTGTCAACTCTGAAACTGACCTGGGTGAAGCTATTTTGGAGCTTTAGTGTTGCTACTACACTGGAGCGAGGGATGGGGGGGGGATTAGAGATAGCTGGAGTTGTGTTGTCAAAATAAAATTCTTTCTCAAGATTTTCTCCAGGGAACCAAGGATATTCTCACACCTGGCTGAAAGGAGGAGTGATGTCACCAGACCAGTGGATACTGCAGTGATTGGGCCATGTGACTTTTTGGAGTTCAGGAAAAAAAATTCACTTTTAATTAGGTGAAAACCAAGGGGTCCCTCAGAGTTGGTTTTCACCAGGTATGTGCCAATATGATATTTCCAATAAAGCTGAGGAATTTACCTGCCTTGGAGTTCTTGCTTGCAATGTATCTGTTCCTTGGAATCCTGACAACTTGCATTAGTGCACTTAGAGAGTTTGTGAGGCTTTGGTCTAGTGCAGGGGTCCCCAGACTTGGTAACTTTAAGACTTGTGAACTTCAACTCCTAGAATTCATCAGCCTGTTGAAGTCCACAAGTCTTAAAGTTGCCAAGTTTGGAGACCTCTCGTCCAGTGATCAAGGCACCAGGGTAGAATACAGGGGACGATGAGTTCTAGTTCTTCCTTAGCCATGAAAGCTAGATGGATGACTTTGGGTCAGTCATTGTTTCTCAGACCCACCCATTTCACAGGGATGTTGTTTTGGGGAAAATAGGAGAAGGAAGTAGGTGTGTTCACTATCTTGAGTTACAATATTTATAAAAATCATAAAGGTGGGATCAAAATAAATTTGGAGATGAGAAAGGTTCAAGTGGGGCTTCTTGATGCTGCATTGCCCTTGGAATCAGCCATGAAAGCCCAAGACAGGAGAGCTGTAAAGCAGCAGCTTCTCAAGTAACTTCTATTACTCAGCCAATCATTGCCTGGTGTCATTTTTCACCCCAATCTGCAAATTATTTCTGCTCATGGTATTTAAAACCTCTTCTCTGATTAAGATTGCCTCCATGGTCTGCTGCTCCTAAAATAATAGGCTATTCAGAGTCCTTTTTCTCAACCTTCAGTATCTCTGGAAAGCTGCTGTGGCTCTCAAGCCTTGAGCAATTCAGAAACAGAACTCCTACCCAGCTGCAGCAGTTACTGCTTGCCTGCCTTCCAAACTAAATTTGCCACCCACTGAATTTCCAGTTTTTTCAGGTTACATTTTTCAAGGGTACCTTTTTCTGTTCTGCTTTCCCCAGTTCTGTGGGACAGAAGAATGTGGATCTTCAATATTTTAGTTGTTAATTCCTTTAATTTCTGAGAATTTTCAAAATGTTTTGTCTACACTGTGGAATTCATATAAAATTTGGGAATTGTCAAGATGTAAGGTTTCCATCATCCTTTATTTCCAGCAGTGCCTGCCTCAAAAGAGCTCAGAATTGTCATGTGCTCTCTGAACTTTGACAATTACTAGTGATGATGGCCATAGATCACTACTGATGGTGGCCATAGATAGCATATAAAAATTCAATCATTTGTACTCTATTTCTTCTAGACAGTACAGTGCACCCCTCTTATATAAATTCAAGAAGCAGGTATTGCTATTTAAAGATAACACTTTTGATTTATAGTTTATCCAGTGCATTCCCTGGTTACCAGTGCATATTATGTGCTCTGCAAAAATATATACTGTGCCAGGATAAAAGCTTAAATGAAATCAGGGCTCTCAGCTTTTGCATCTGTTTTGATTGAGTGCCAAGGCTCAGACTTTGATCATTTTGAAATGATAATAAAGGGGAGGGAGCAAACTTTTGTAGATGGGCAGACTAAATTCTATACATCACCAAGAAACAATTAGTATTCTTGATATAATTAAGACAGTGCCAAGAAGTTATATGTTATAAAACATATAAAAAGTGAAAACTTTTTATATATTGTAATTTTATTAATGTTATTATATATTGTAATTGATAATTTTATTAAATGAAATAAAATACAAGATCATTGAAAAGTGTGATGGCATTCCCTGCAATTTAATTGCTTCGTGCAATTTTTCCCTTATTGCTTTTAAGGTTAAATAATAACCAAATATTGTCTAATTGTAGCCAATGTCCCTGATCCTAACTGATATTTAATCCTGAGCCATTGTTTCAGTATTTATTTATTTAGCAAATTTATGTGTCTACCCATGTCATAGGCAGTGACTCTAGGTGATGTAGAGCAAAAGAAATATGAAAAATAAATAAACATGTCAAATACTATTGGATTTTTAAAAAGAAGAAAAATAAATACACACATGAGATTCAATTAGAAACTGAGCCACCTCAAGTTTTTACCAGTCCCCTATGACCCTCAGAGGGATTTCTGAAAAATAAGGAGGGATGGAGCTGACCTCACTTCAGAACAAAAGGCAATATTTGCTAAGTGATAAGTAATGGTGTGAGAAAATCAACAGTATCAGAAACATGAAGGGTGAAGTCGGGTTGGGAATTTATGAGATTGAATAGTTGGTGTCTACACAGATTAAAAGATGCCAAAAAGGTTGAAGCATTTAGAACACGAGAACGAATTTCATATTCACTATCTGAATAAATTTAGATGTTTAGCAATCATAAGGACACTGTTTCCCCACATCATGGTTCAAAGTATTTTCTTCATCAGGATTTTGGACAGCACATCAAACCTGGTGTTCACTTTCAATTATGTATTTTGTATTTCAGAACGCATCCAGAGGAGCAGTTTCATCAGACAATTCTTAATCTGATTAGAGACGCACCTCTCCACCTTCAGCAAACTTCATCTCGATCCTGCAGTTTTTTGCATTTGAAAGGATTAGAAGCACTTTTGCGGGCTGTGGGTTTTTTTTTTTTAAGGCAAAGCTATGGTGGAGGGAGGGAAAAAAGTTGTAATCAGGAAGAGAAGGTTATTTATTTTTAGAAGTTGCTGCCATCTTGTGGAAAGCATACTTAATCACAAGGTGGCCCTTTTCTCCCTTGAGGGATGATGGCAGAATTCATTTAATTCCTGCCAAGTACAGAGTGATCAGCTTTAAGGGTGAGCTGCGCTGATGTAATTGCTTAGCCTATCCAAGACAAGGAACAATGTTCAAGAAATCCTCCCCATGAAGATGAAGGATACACTGCATTTTGGTCTTTTCTGTTACCCCCATTGGATCTGACGGTATTTTTACCCAAAACGTTTTTAAAACACTCTTGTGTTTCCCTGAGGGCATTTGTCTTTTATGAGATGGCTGCTCAATGGGGAAAGAATGGAGAAGATCATGCAATCACCCATCCTACTCAGAATTGGTTTTGCAGTTGCTTGACAGGAAGCACACACAAGACACACACACACACTCACACACCCCAGGTACATAGATGCAGAGAAAAAGAGACAGAGAGACAGCTTTTGCTCCTTGAGTATAAATACCAGAAGAGTGTGATTGAAGCAGATCAGCCCCCCTTGTGTCCATTGTGTAAACAATGTAATGGTCTTTCAAAAGCCATTATTATTATAAAAGGAAATTATGGAATGAGAACAATTTTCTATACTACTTTTATTATCATGTTTAAGGTGTGCATGGGAACCTGGAGAAAGATTTTATTTTTCCAGAGAATCGAGGAATGTTTTTTAAATAAAACCTACACATCATTCAGTTCCTTGAAGTATCAATAAATTGCTTGATAACCATACAATTCATATTCAATAGCACTTAGAAAGTACAGGTAGTCATCACTTAGTAACTATTCATCAAACAACTGTTCAAAGTTACAGTGGCACTGAATGAATGGTACTTATGCATGGTTCCTGAATTTATGGCTGTTGCAGTGCC
The DNA here is from genome assembly GCA_004320025.1 of Laticauda laticaudata. NCBI lineage: Eukaryota > Metazoa > Chordata > Lepidosauria > Squamata > Elapidae > Laticauda > Laticauda laticaudata. The sequence goes on along the minus strand of BHFT01017823.1, from coordinate 24,611 downwards.
CCCCAGTCACATGGTCAAAATTTTGGCACCTGGCAGTCTGCCCTCACTTATGACAGGGGAGCCTCAGCTTCCTCCACCAGCCTATCTCTGCCCATCATTGCCCTTTTGGCTTCTCTCCACAGTGGCACTCCTTGGCAGTGGTAGCAATGCTACTACAGTGCTGAGCTAAAGTAAAGGCCCAGGGCCTTCAGTGGTCTCAGCTAGCCACCTCCACACTCAGGCTTCTACTTCAACACCAGTGCTATCCGTCCCATCCCTGCTGTCAAGGAGTACCACCTCAAAACCCACACCATGGCCAATCACCCCAGCACAAAGTCGCAGCTGCTTCCACTGCCCTGCTCTCTGTTGGCCCTGCCACACCCAGCTGATTTTGCCATCTTTTTCTTCCAACTGCTGATGAGATACCCCAGCTTGGCCCTTTGTGAGGCCACTTTTGACCTTCTTCCTGAGGCCATCCCCACTGTTCTTCAGCTCATGTGTGCTATTCACCAAATCACATGCTACCCTCTCATGATGATTTAAAATGCCTTCTGAAGCATTGCAAGAAGGACATACATGGTTTAAAGAAAGGCGGGCATGACCTCAGGAAGAAGGCTTGGCCTAGCCAACAGCTGCCTTGCCTAGGGGCCAGGTTGATGTGCCTCATTTTTCCCATCAGTGGGAAAAAGAAGTCAGCTGGGTACAGTGGGGCTGGTGGAGTGCAGGTCAGTGGGAGTGACTGGGGCTTTGCTTTGTAGCACTGGTATGGCTGGCTATAGCCCATGGCTTTAGGCAGCACTCCTTGGTGGTGCTGGTGGCACTAGATTTGAAGTAGAGGCCTGGAACCTTCAGCAGTCTCACCTGGCTCATGTCATCAGTAGGCCTCTATTTCAGCCCCATCACTGCCAAACCATCATTGCCACCAAGGGGCATCGCTGTTCAAAGCAGCCAAAATGGCAGAGATGGAGAGGCAGGTGAGGGTAGTTCAAGAGGATGTAATCCTTTACCTTACCGAGGACCAGGGCTGGGAGGCATCAAGCTGGGAATGGCTTGAATTGAAGACGGTTCCCACCTAAAGACTGGTGGGATTTGTTTAACAGTGGCAAACAGGAATTCTGCACTAACTGATGTGGTCACACAATGTTGCACTCCAAAACCACATTGCCTGGTGATGGAAAGTCCAATCCCAATTGCCATTGTTACCAGAGAGCTAACTGTATGATTTCTAAGATCGTAACACTGAGGCACCTTTCTCCACTTGATTATCTGTCTTGAATAGTTATCTAGACCTCAAGGCGCACCCCTTACCTATTGGTTCCTTAAGCCCATGTCCCACTGCACTTACGGATGCAAAGAGGATGTAAAACATTAAAAAAAGCTTGCCATCTGTTGGAAAGAAAAACGTGAAGCATCCGTTGTGTACTCACTGCATACGTGTTTCATACGCTCTATCCCTCCAGCATCCGTCCACTGAGATTTCATCTGCCCAAGAAGTTTTTGAGCTGCACAAAACTTTGTGACGGAATGAACTTTCCGCTGTGTACGATGTAAATCCGTGACATACAAACAACAAAACGTTCTATGTCCGTTTATCATCCATTAAACGTCCATGTATCCTCTCTGCATCCTCTGGGCATCCTCGCAACTCACATCCGTTGCAGCTGAAAATGAAAGAGAGAGGAAACAAAAAGGTACACGGAACATCATACACAGCTTAGTAGCACGGAAATAGAAAGGATGTGCAGTGAACGGTTTGCATCCGATATACATCCGCTAGGCTTCCAATAACATCCGTTTAACATCCCCGCTACATACTACCCACGTCCGTTCTTTTCCGTTCTTTTCCGTTCTGTTTATGCAAATTTTCCCACTTTTTGGAGCGGATGACAACGGATGGAGCCAACCTCCCCAATCCGCTGTGTCCTTTATGCATACGTTTTGCGTCCGTCAGCCAGTGGGACAGGGCCTTAAGTGAAGATCTTAAATCTCTTGACAAAATAGAAGGCAGGTAATACTCTCGAATTCACCTGTGCTATCTCCAATCCTCATTACCTAGGTAGGAGATGCCTCAGCTTATTATAAGAAAAGGCAGCCTTTCTATAGCCAGCTATAGACCTTGAAGGAGTGGTACCTCTAGCCAGCCACTCAGCTGCTCCGGTTGGAGTAATGTATTTGGTCTGCAAGATTGCTATCCATGGTCCTGAACCCTTTTGATTACCTCAAGAAGAAAAGATACCCATCAAGAGAGAAATTGCAAATTATTTCTATAAAACTGCCAAAAGAACTGCATGATTGTGGAGATCAGGAATTGAGCTTCACTCAAGAGCATCTTTAAATTTTCATGCTAATTAAACCTTGTAATGACCTCAATTGGAGATATTGATGGAACTGGATAATGTGTAATAAACAATATTGTCTGTACATTTGCTTGAGGATAATTGAGAAGATGGGGTATTGTTAACTCATAGTTGGATTTTGAACCCAGTTCAAAAGCTGGATTCACCACCGAAAGCTCTTAAAAGCTTGGTAGCAGTTACATCAGATGACAATCTCATCTATATGTATACCAATATGAATGCGACACAAAACTTGCTGTGGTAAAGGAAGTGAATTGCTCTGTTTTTCCTAGCAAATTAAATCAAATTAATAGATTTATCAGAAAAAAAAGCTTCCTGGTTATATAAATACTATTCCGAGGGTATTTCCTTGTGAATTTGACTGTATCTTTCAATGGGGTTGTTTATATTGTCAAGTGAAGAATTTTATTAATATTATAATTATAATATTATTTCTAACATTGGGCTTTTAAATTATTTATTTATTTAGATTAAATGAACACAAGATTGCAAATGTTTCTGGGAACTTTATATTATTAAAAAAAATCTCAAACAATTAGAAAGAAACAGAGATATGCATTAAGAAAAAAGAACATAAAAAACAAAACCAAATTTTACAGGGGGTAACCAGCACCCTACCTTAAAATGTGCTTTTGTTTTGAAATATCTTTTTAAAAAATCATAAGACAATAAGATTTGAAAGTTGGATACTAAAGGGAACAAGAAGGAAATAAAAATTACAATTAAAGGAGAAGAACCTTTGACTTACTAATACAGAATGAAGAAAACATTTTAATATTGGTCATACTGAAGGATATTTTTTGAACCATGGTCCCAGAAGTTGATTTAAGAGAGACTGTTTTAAAAATAGGTTGTTTTAAAGACTTTATGAAAGAAGAACAAGTTTTACCTGACAAAATCGCAAATTATCTGAAAACTGATTTTAAAAATGGCAGGCTATAGAAATGATATGGAAAAAGATGCTACACTGGACATACAAAAGTCTTGATATATAAGATATTGGTTGATATCTTAATAATTAAAAGTGATAAACAAATAACAAACATGGTATGACATTGATAATTTTCCTATACTGAATTTATAAAAAAGGCTTGTTAAAGTTTTAAACTTTAAAAGCAGGGGCAAAGCAAAAATGAAAAGTTATATAGGCATTATTTAAAGAGCCTAAAGATCTAGATTTTTAAAAGTAAAGGGAAGAAGTATACAGTTGGTTTATTTGATCAAGGTTAAAATAGATATATTGTTATCTCTGGTCACGCTTAATGGATTTTTGCTGGCATAGATTGAAATGACAAGGCTTCAGGAATTAAGAGATGGGATATGGGAAGAAAAGATCTTTATTTTTTTTCTAAAAAGTCAAAAGTTGCATGTAGTCCTCAATTTATAACATTAATTCAGCGAACATTCAAATTTAAACAACACTGAAAAAAAGGACTTGCAATTAGTCCCAAAAGTTTACAGTCATGGAATGCCCCTGCAGTCAAGTGATCAAAATCCAGGCACTTGGTAGCTAGAGAATCATTGCTATAAAACTAGAACACATACACACAAACACACACACACACACACACACAGAGGGAGGGAGGGAGGGAGAGAGAGAGAGAGAGAGAGAGAGAGAATATTCCAAAGACCACAGGTGAAAGGAAGCATTTGGTGCCTTTCCAGAGTTGCACTGCAGCAAATTAGGAGTAATAGAGAAAAGTGAAATGAGGCATGTTGAAAAAGGTTGGGTTTGAACGGGTGGGCCTTCTGATTCCTTTCTAAATATATAAATAGCTATTTTTGTTCTTGCCTGGTCTCATTTTAAAGGCCAAGAGCTTGTAGTTTGGCTGCTAAACAAAACTGGTTTCTATAAAAATGGGAGGGGAGCCATCAAGCAAAATTCAGGATGCGCTTACCAGAAATAACTCCTTCTTTGCTTCTAAAATGTAAAAAAAAAAAAAAAACANTAAATAAAACTTGAAAAAAAAAAAAAAAAACACCAAGAAAGACACAATGAGTACCTAAATGAGCAAAAGAACTCCTTTATGGAAGCAACTGAAGTAGAACATGGCTGCTAATTCCTTGCTCTCATTGCATTCCAACTTTGATAGAGCTAGAGGAAAAGTATAAAATATCAGGATATATCACTTTAAAAGTGTGATGCTGGCTTTGTAATTGTACAGTTTGTGAATGGAAAAAATCTAACCCACAACCCTGTATTCTAAAATATAATGAATGGCTTATTTTTCAAGGACTTTGATAACACCCAAGGAGCCTCCTCACTGATTTGTGGTTTATTTAGATGCAGCTCCTGCTATATGTAATTGTCCCTTAGGGAGATATAGTGGCTGAAATGTGGGCTAGTACAGCTCCCAACAGTGTTCTCTGTTACATGCTAATGACAACTGAGTCTACATCAGATCTGTATAATGGATGATTCTCCCCAGGCAAGTATGTATGTCAGCCTCACCGAGCCCTCTGTTTTTACACTGCAGTTCAGGCAGCAAAACTAGGGAGGTTATTAAGCTCCATATGGATGACAGAAAGGGAACCAGTCATGATAGATGTAGTAGGTCACCCATTAGTTCGGACTTATCTTTATGGCTCAGGGCTGTTCAATGGCATGGCATGCAGGAAGTGTCAAGCATCAATTGACAGGTTGACTCTAGATGACAGTATGTTTTTATTGTCTCAGACTGCTGTTTTTGCAGGAACCAATTCTAATCACTGTTAGTGTTCCTGCCATAGCCAGAGACAAATTAAACTCCAGTGGCATTTCAAGATAATAACATATTGACAATAGCTTTACTTTCTCTATTTTGTACATTTGTTTAATCAGAATTCAAAAGCAATGCCAGACTAAATCTTGGTGCCTTGTGTTTGCAAGGAGCAGGAAAAAGATTCCTTCCATAGGGAGTAAAAGCAATGCCAAGATTTAGTCTGGCATTGCTTTTACTCCCTATGGAAGGAATCTTTTTCCTGCTCCTTCAGTGAGGAGTGAAGAAATTTTTAAAAAATGTTTTGGGAGAGGAAGGTTGCCTCCCCATTACCTATTTTTTTTCCTAATTTAAAAAAGGCCCTGTACTTATTCACTCACAGCAGAGGACAGACGCAACATTCATTTTCCATTTTTTGCTTTCTGCAAATCAGTGGTGGGATTCAAATTTTTTTACGACTGGTTCTGTGGGCATGGCTCGGTGGGCGTGGCAAGGGAAGGATACTGTAAAATCTCCAGTCAGAGGTGGTATTTTCTGGGTCTCAGAACTACTCAAAATTTCTGCTACTGGTTCTCTAGAGCTTGTCAGAACCTGCTGAATACCACCACTGCTGCAAATCATCTAACTAGAACTGTATTAAGACTGGACCGCCACATGGTCAGATGATGATTCCTGGAAATAGGACTGACCTACAGCATTCCAGCATCTGAGATAGAGAGCTGAATCTATGCTCACATGCCAACTTATTTCAACAAAACCTTGGCAGGTCTTAATTCTGCTTTCTTCCTATCCTAGTCCACTCCACTCATGGTACCACCTGGCTACCTACCTTGATGTGCTATAGAAAACTAACAATTTAAAATGTCATGTTCAATAATGTTGAATGATTCAAACGCCTGAACAGCAAACGTAACTTTTCCTGCCTGCCTAACCAACGCTACCATTTTTATCTGTTTAAACAATTAAAGTGATGCTTTCCATGCTGTCTTCTTTGCGAAAGATTTCCTGAACCTTCTGCTCTCCTGAGAAGACTGCAAAACCAACTAGCCTCCCATGCATTATTGTTGAGGATGGATGCATTTTTAAACTCACTTCTCACAGCAGCTTTGTTCCCCACTGTTAAATCTTATATGAAGAGTTAAAAGCATTGAAAAGAAAAGAAATGTGTAGTTCTGGGTTGAACTGTTGGGTTCTTGGTCTTCTTTGAAAGTGGTTGTTTTATTACAGACATTTCAAATTATCAGACCTCATTCAGCATTATCAATAATCAAGCTCTCTTCTTCTTGGTAAAATATTTATTATTTATCTATTTATTATGTTGAATGGCTGGGAAAAACAGCTTTAGTATTAAGTTCCTTAGCTAATCTTTATTACGTTATTTGGAACAATTTTTAATCTCTTATCTAACTGGTAAGACTATAAGATTAACTTTACTTTCATTTCTTTATTTATTCCATTGTTTCATATACATATATCCAGTTCAATGCTTTGGACTTACTTGCTTTTATCGTTTATTTCAAGCAGTGATATATACCACAATTCTAAGCCTCACCAAAAATTGAGGATAACTGTTTCCAGTTATTCCATTTTCTCCTGTCACTGTTCCCTTCCTGACAAGACATTATCCTCCCTAATAGTAATTATAGCATGATCTATCTTCCCAAATTGGTATTGGATAGGCTCTACTCAACTTTTTCATCATGTAGCACTCAATACATTCAGTAGTTTCAGGGTCAAAAGTAGTGATTTCCTTGCTATCAGCGATGCTGAGAAAAATACATATGTATTGCCATTGAAATACAAAGTTCAACGAATAGGGAAGCAAATTCCCTGTTTCTTCTCTTCATGTCAATATTAACACATAACACTCATGCAAACTATTGCTATTCCCATGGTCTTCTAGATTGTTAAGAAAGCTAAGCATACTTGTCCAGTAGAAAGCTCCTACTAAAAGGTGGTGTTCAACTCTCCACATTCTTGAAAAGGCAGGGACATGCACCAGATACTCCCTTCTTCTCTCCCTGAAGTTCCTGCTGTCTTCTCTTCCTCTTCTCACCTCTTCTGCTTCCCGCCTTCCTCCAGAATATCAGTCTACCATTTCTGTATCCCTACAGCAGAGAGGATACTAATATCCTTGAAGACAACCTTCAGTGTTCTAGATTTTCCATCCCACATAGTGGCTTTGGCTGCAAGCAAATGCGAAGTGGCCTCTTCTTGCTGCTGCATTGGATTATAAACCAAATTTTACCTCCCTTCCCATTCTTCCCTCCCAGCTTCACAAACAGAGTAGATGAAAGGGAACTGCCAAGTTTGGCACTGATGAAATTAGAATGTAATTTTATCAAAGAGCCCAATTTGTACTGCAGCTAATTAAATTACAGCTTGACAGTCACAGTGTGGCAGAAAAGACAAAAGATATATGGGACTTGGTGAACTTCACTTATCTTCCATTCACATTAGCTACAGCATTATGTTTTTTGGCAATTTTTAAGAACTGTAATGTATAGGCATAATATATAGCTTGTGTTTTATAGCTTCTTAATGCTTGACACTAACACAACTCTTACACCCCTCTACTGTCCACCAAGATAGAACAGAAGAGGAATGTCTATAGAGGTTCTCAGTTGTCCAGATCATGGTTGTCCCAAAGGTGCTTTTTTCTCTCTCTCTTTCTTTGTTTCACTTCTATTCCAAGAATGGATGGATGAGAAGCAAAATGTCCTTATGGAAAAACAAACAAAAGTCCAGCTGCCTTTTTTTGGGGTGGGGAAAGCAGCTTTGGGACAACAAAAGAGGAAAACAGAAGGGATAAAATGTGAAACAAAGTTTGCAGCAAACAACCAAGCAAACAATGTCACCCGGGGTGGGATTCAAATTTCTTAACAACTGGTTCTGTGGGTGTGGCCTAATTTGTGGGTGTGCTTGCAGTTCATTGTGACTGGGTGGATTGGTACTCGCTGCTGGGAGGTGGCTTGGTGATCACATGACTGTTCTTGGCATGGCTTTGTATGTAATATGAAATGTTTATGTAAATTATTAATTTTTTTATAAAAAAGAGCAACTTTTACCCCAAATCCAGCAAAGCAGGCAGGCAGCATTGAGCTGTCTTGCAGAATCACAGATTCACTCACAGATTTACCAGTCTGTAATCTGCAGGGGCCTGAGTCGTGCACTTGAAAAATAAGAAGCTTCTGCTCCTAAGGAAGATCTGGCTCTCAAAGCCATTTCTTATCCCCCTACCAACAACCCCTGGAATATTCCCCCTGACTGAGCCACTCAGGGAAGCCTCCTGGTGAAGGCAAATCAGTACAACAGCAATTTAGGATTATTAGAAAGTAGTAAGAAATCCAATGATTTCCTACTTTCTAGCTAATCTAAATCACTGATAGTTGAAACAGCTGAACATCGGGGGGGGGATAGCAATTGACCAAAAATTAGGTGAAGGCACAATGCAGGCAAGCTGAATGGCACACATGCCAGGTAAGGAGTGACTGGGCAGGTGGGGAGGGTAGAGTCAGGTGGGGAGGGAGGGGCCAGTCAGTGGCGTGATTTGCCAGTTCTCCGAACTGCACAGAATCATAACAACCAGTTCTATAGAACCGGTCTGTACCAGTAGAATCCCACCCCTGCTGTTCACCTAAAAATTGAGCCCATAAAAATTACCTTCCTACATTGACAATTGAAAAATACCACCAAGAATATATGTCATATAAGAATGGAGAATTGTTCCCCAAGCTAGAGGAGGGATAGTCATACATAGGGACATGAGATAATATGATATTTGTAGCTCTCTGTTCTGAGAGTCTAAAGGAAGGTGAACTGAACATACCATTTTCAGAGCTTCTTTCCTATGCAAGTGTCTTCCCTATGTAAATCTTTCACTGCAGATCCAACATGGCATAACAGAATGCTCACATTCCATCTGGAAAAAGGTTTTTCAGAGCCGAGAGAAGGTGGGCAGATTTAAGAGGAATGAAAGTCTCGGACCATGATGGCGAACCTATGGCACGTGTGCCGGAAGTGGCCCGCAGAGTCATCTCTGCCAGCATGCGAGCTGTCACCCCAGATCAGGTCCACTGCGCATGCGTGTGCGCCACCAGCCAACTGATTGTCAGGTATCCCTCCGTGCACCTCTGTGCATGCGTGTGCATCTCCCGCATGTGCCCCACCCTGTGCAGTCACAGAGGTGCATGGTGAGGTTGTGCACACATGCGCAGGGGTGGGGGGGTCACATGCACATTGCATTATGGGTGCAGGCACACAGGCACGTGCACACATGCACTTTCAGCATGCAACGAGGAAAAGGTTAGCCATTACTGGTCTAGGAAGAGGGAGTGATGCTTGTTCATTATTTCAGGATTTCTGTGCTATTTATGTTCAGTTGAAGGTGACTCTGGGTGCAAGTCCAAAGTCTTAATTGTAATAAATAATGAATTATTTAATAAACTATAATAATTAATGATATACAGGGGTGTCAAACTGGCAGCCCACAGGCTGGATGAGTCACGTGTGGGCCGCACCCAGCCCAGCTCTGTGGAGGGGGGGAATCATAAAATGTCTCATGATGGCAACATGATGCCATGAGTTTGACACCTGTGAACTATAACAAACCATGCACAGGTATTTTCTAGTAATTTCTCGTATCACACAGACATTATTACATCGAGTAGTCATAATCATCTCTCCCAAAAATCTAAATTTGATTGGGTCAGGGGAGGGATTAAAATAATCTTAAAGAGTTTCATTTACAAACAGAAATAAAATGAAATGAAATATTCATTCTGTACCAACATTTTGATACCTCAGTGGTCAACCATATACCTCTGGGATGCACTTGAGGGCAGTATTTCTTCAAAAACATGAATCCCCTCAGCTGTGTTTTATTTCATAGTATATAGAAAAAGGCTAGGCAGTAGGGAGGCTGAGATAAAAAGAGACATGGTCTGGATAAAGATTAAGTATTTTATCAAAATGTTTTTTGATTTAGCCATTAGTGATAAGCTGTCTAAAAGGCTCTGTTAATACTATATTCGGTATCTGAAAATGGTTCAGAAGGATTTTATAATAGTTTGTTGACCATCTTAAATTATTCAAATTGGAAGTGTGAGTTATAAATATTTTAATCAACAAAAGACCCAAAAAGGACATACCCAGTCAGGAGATGCAAATGGGTAACTTTCCACATTTTTTCTGCCCTTTCCCCCCCACTACCAATTCAATTTTCTTTCCAACAGATTTCAAAAGAGGGAAATATTTCTGCATACTAACTATAGACCAAGCAAGAGTAAGATGTTCAGGACAACAATGCCCAAGGAAGTTTTAGCACCTGGACAGACTACATTTCCCTGGTGTTCCCATCTTGTGTTCCTGAGACTATAGGATGTGGGTGTGAGATCTCTGGTAGGCTCCTTGTTGCTATCACTTCTATGTTTAAAGAATAGAAGAATACAGAATAATAGAGTAGGAAAGGACCTTTGAGGTCTACTAGTCCAACACCCTGCTCAAGCAGGAAACCCCATACAATTTTGGACAAATGGTTGTCTAGTCTCTTCTTAAAAGCCTCCAGTGATGAAGCACTCACACCTTCTGAAGGCAAGGCATTCCATTGGTTAATTGTTCTCACTGTTAAGAAGTGTCTCCTTAGTTCTAGGTTGTTAGAGATAATTCCAATATGATTATATCCAAAATTTATTTATGTTGATTTATCAATCGCTTACAAGGTAATAGGTATAAGCAGGGATGGGATTCAATCTTTTTAACAAACCGGTTCTGGGCATGGTTTAGTTTGGGCATACTTGGATGGTCATGGGATGGCTGGCCGTGGCGAACTTCAACATCACTCACTTTAGGACATGCATGTCTCACCTGGCCTCCTCATGACTTGTGGCATGCTGCAACAGTCGTAAGTGTGAAAAATGGTCATAAGTCACCTTTTTTCAGTGCCATTGTAACTTCAAATGGTCACTTCCAGCTTACATAAGTCAAGAAGTCACTCGAAAAAGAAAGGAACAAAAACTCGAGGTGGAACTTCCCTGTACAGGAGGTTAACCCATAGCCAAGATGTGAATCAAGGCTTACGCGAGGAGGGCAAGTTTTTTGGAAAGCAACCACCTGTTTCCTTCCTGCCTTCCTTACAGGCTTAGGACATTTCTCTAACACTGGTTCTCCGAACTGATTTGAGTGTTGAACCGGTGTCTAGCGAATTAGGTGCGAACCCTGTGAGACTCACCCCTGGGTATACAGTATAAACATGAGTAGATACAGAAATTTACTAATAAATGGGGGACAATAGGACAGGTGGTAGGCACGATGGTGCATTATGCACCCCCTTACAGCACCTCTTAGGAATGGGGTGAGGTCAATAGTGGATAGTTTGAGTTAATAGAGCAGGGGGGGTGGTGTTAGAGGATTAACAACAGAGTCAGTAGTGCATTCTTGGCATTGCACTCTTGTTTGTTGAAGTCTACTTTCTGCAATCAAGTCTGAATGGTTACATTGAGTTGTATCTGTATTGTTGCTCTTGTGTGTGGGTGAAGCTGAAGTAGTCATTGACTGATAGGACATTGTAGCAGATAATTTTGTGTGCTATGCTTAAATCTAACCATAGGCAGCGTAGTTCAAGGTTTAAATCATAAAAAATCATTAAAAAAGACAAAACACACAGCAAGAGTTGTTTAACGAAGGTAGGAACTTACTACGGTTAATGTTCCTGCAGATTACAGAAAGAATAAAAAGTGATTTCAAGAAAATAAATGAGGCACCAATGACAGGATTTGAAATACTTACATGGAATCAAAGTCATATATAGGATGCATCTATAAATTGTTTTTAAAACATAACACAAAGAGAGAAGAAATTAAAAACTGCATGACAAAAATTGATGCAAAACATCAAAGAAGAGTTAGGGAAACAAATCAACAAAGCTCACTCTAAAATGCAATTTGAGAGAAATTTGTACAAAATATTTTCTAGATAGCATACAGCTCTATCAATGATTAAAACAAGATGAACAACTCACACAATGACAAATGCTGCACATGTCATAATAAAGAAGAAACATTTCACCACATATGGTGCTTATGTGAATAGAAAACCTCAAAAGTATTGAAAGGAAATACACCAAAACATTCAGAGAATTAAAAAAATAAAATTTGAATTGAAATAACAATTATTTTTAAACGTAGTAATTCTAGAGAATATCACAATCTGCTATGATTTATCCTGACAGCAGCAATAACTAATTTGGCTCAATGTTGCAAGTGTGAAACCGTTGCCAAACATATAAAAACGGGAGACCAAAATCAGGAAACACACAATGAAGTGAAAATGATTCCTATATATTTACCACAGAAATGTAACTAAATTCAAACAAGTACAGTTCCCTTACATAGAATATATCACAGAGGAAGGCAGATTTAGACACTTGAAATTTAGTTTTTAAGAAAAAGAGTTAAGGCATAAATTTAAAAATATTAAGTGAAAATGATTTAAGTAAATATAAGCAACAATCTCCAATGTTTCAAGAAAAGTAGAAATGCTTGAGTAGTCACTAGTGACTTGGAAAAATGGAAAAGAAAATGAGCTATCAAAAATTCTTCCATAATGTTGATATTTTACTGATAATCTTGGTATTTTACTTTTTTTTTTTAACTGTGTTTCAGTACTTTCTTTTCTGTAGGTCTGTAGAAATTCTCAGCCATCCAAGTTGTGGTTGTCCCAAAGGTGCTTTTTCAGGGGGCAACCGGACTTTCTTGGTTTTTTTTTAAGATGTTTTGCCTCTCATTTCCCATTATCCTAGAGCTGAAGAAGCTTCTTGAATGAGAAGTGAAATGCAACAGAGGCAGCAGCTGAATGTGGCCTCAGGATCAATTATTGGATATATCGAGCTATAATTCTGAACATATCCTGTATAATTGTTTTACAGATTGAATTGTACCCCCCTAAATTAATTACATTAATAATCTATATTAATTTGTTGTAAATTCATTTAATCATCAAACTGAGAAGCAAGCTCCATTGACCTCATTAAATTACTCAGAAGTAGATCATTTGTTTCCATGAAGATTGCTCCCAAATAAATGTTTGCATAATTGATGCTTGAGCACATCAATTTATATAAACAAATAGTGATAGTTCAGTATGGTCATCTCCTGTAAAAGAGGACATCAATTGTATACACTCTTTATCTTTGAACAAGCCAATTGAACTCTGACTCTTCTTCACTTTGAATATATTCTGCTCAGGAGATTGTTACCCTCTGATAAATTTTTGCATAGCATTTGCAGGGCATCCAGAGAATGCTATAAAAGGGCATAGCATTGTTTTATTTCAGGAGCAGATTCTCTGTGATACCCTGACTGGCCTTTTCAGAGCAGCGGTGCAGGCAATTTTTGCTGAAGCAACCTTTAGTCATGTACTTACAGAAGGATAGAAATGGAGGTCTAAATTGAGCAAAAATGCTTTTCTCTAGGGGCTGAAGCAAGATTACTTTCATATTAAAAATATTTCACACATAACATGTGCAAATGCAGATATTTTTTTGTCTCAAACATCTTCCAGTACTCATTAGTTAGTGATAGTTCTCGACTTCAGACCAGAAACTTAACAATTGTTCAAAGTTATGATGGACCTCCTCAGAGCTATTGATAATCCATTTTCAAAGCTACAACACTTGCACCACTACCACCACCTCCACGGTCAAGTTATCACATTCTGGGCACTTGGCCATATGCTCATTTTTATAGCTACTTGCAGCATCCTAGGACTGCAATTTTTGACTTTTTTTTTTTTGCCAGTTTCCAGCATTTACTTCTGGATTCCTGCAAAAAGCACCTATTGGGAAAAATTGATTTGCTTTACCACTGTCATGTTTGCTTAGTAACCACCACACTCGTTTAACTACTGTAGTGTTTGTTGAACAACTGCTGCAAAAAATATTGAAAAACTGAGTCTGGTCACGATGCCTTGACTTAAACTGCAAAAACTTACAATTGTAATTCTGGGCTCAACTGCTGTTGTAACTTGAAGATTACCTGTAATTCACCTGAAAGGCTAATAGATGCTGCACTATAGCAGAGAATGATATTATTTGGAGATATTTTTGGCCTTAAAACCAAACAAAAGCTTTAGTGCCTATTTCCCTTACTATTCCCCCTAAAAGAAACCCTCAATGAAACAAGAGCGAAAAATATTAGCCTTACCAATTTGGGCGAAGTTGCCATGTCACTTTCTTGCTCCCTGTGGACTTCTGAACGTTTTTTTTTTAAATGTGATATGGAGGGGAGGGAAAAGCTGCATGTTTCTTCCCAATATGTATGTCATGCCCCAGATTTGCTTTTATTAAACATTTAGCCTTGCAATCAAGCCAGAAAGGCTTCCTGATATTATTAAGCTGCTCTTTAAGCAGAACAAAAATGCCAGAAAGGAAGACTGTCCTTGCCTTAACCAAGTTTTGTCTGCTGAATCATCATCCCCAGCCTTGCCCTTAGAAATAAAAGGGAACCCAAGACTTAAAACTAAGGTGACCAACCATCCTTCTTTAGGGAGGACTGGTTCTAGCGAATAGGTGCAAACTGGAAGAATCCCACCCCTAAGTACGCTGTGAGCAAGTGGCTTTGTTTTTTTTCTTCAATTTATTTGTGTCCTCCTTCTCATTGTAAAAAAGTTGGTTACCTTATTAAAGCTGATTTATTTCTCATTCACTTTTGTTCAGAAATTTTGCCAAAGGCTGATTTGGAGCATACCTTCTCCATGCAAAAAGGTAAACAGTCATTTTTTACCTTTCACAGGGATGATAAAAGCCCCGTGCAAGTTTTAAAAATATATTTGGAGAACTGCACAAAGATTCCACTAGGAAAAATATTTGTTTTTAAAAGTGGTAATGGTTCATGAATGGAGCAATAAAGTAGAATGAGTTCTGACAAGATTTCCCAGGCTGTGTATCTTCTACACACTCACCTGGGAAGGAGTCCAAATAGTTGGTAGTACTTACTCTTGGGTAAACATGCATATGCTTTATTATAAAGTATATTTTTGACATTTTTAGCCAATTATGTGATAAAGCATTTTAACAAAGGTGAGATTCATCATAAGCTTTCTGAAAGAGTGCAGGATAGTGGTGGGATTCAAATTTTTTTACTATCGGTTCTGTGGGTGTGGCTTGGTGGGCGTGGCAGGGGACATGATACTGTAAAATCTCCAGTCAGAGGTGGCATTTGCTGGTTCTCCAAACTACTCAAAATTTCCGCTACTGGTTCTCCAGAACTGGTCAGAACCCGATGAACACCACCTCTGGTGCAGGGTCATGAGAATCAATTATTTCATTTTAAATAATTGTACCTCAGAGTATATGTGTTGGCATACATTGGCTCACAAAGTTGTAGAAACTTTGTGAGTTCCTCACAAAGAAGAAACTCATTGTAGAAACTCATTCACAAATATTCTCTCACAAAGATATTTTACTAATTTCTTTAAAACATTATAACATTAATTGTAAACATAATACAATATAGCAATAACACAGTCCTGGACGTTTTTACATCATCATCCTGATTTTTGACACATTTCTTCTTAAAATGTTGAACAGGCTTTTAAATATAAAATAACACTGTACAGTCCATAAGATATTAAGACAATGTATATCTGATTCTGTAACAATGATCAAATGTAACTTGCATTTATTTAGTCTGACGAAGCAACCTTTGGGGGGGGGGGGGNTTGGGGGGGGGGGGAATCAATACAATGATTGTACTTTTGCAGTGTGAACTTCATACCTTTGGAACATGTTCAAAAGGCCCAGGGTTTCAGGTAAAATAAATAATTGTTTGTAATGTCCAAATTCACACTAGCCTCCACATGTTTATTCTTTTGACTGCTCTGTTTATTAGCATAAAATCACAAGTTTTGACCAGTAAAACAACACATTTTTAACTTTACACAACTGTTCCCTTTTGTTCATTATGGTTTGATTGGAATAGGCTTTCTTCAATAAAAGGCAGATTCAATCTGGAAGCTTGGGCTGAAAATCCCCCACAGGCAGTAAAAATAGACGTTCTAACATAATAAATATGATCAGGAAAACTAATTACATCCATTAGCTTTGCAGACTGGGAATTCTAGGAGCTGCTATCTAAAAATCTCTGGAGCATAACAAATCTGTATGGAAACTATATATATATATATATATATATATATCCTTGAAATGCCTACTCCCTTCCCACCCTCTCTTATTATTGACTACCAATATAAATTGGAAGTCATTTACTGGTTTTTGCACATATGCAGTATGCAGTTTATGCAACAGAATTGAACAGAAAGCATATAAATTCCAAATAATAGCAATAGCATTTAAACTTATACACTGCCCCATAGTTCCCTACAGCACTCTCTGGGAGGTTTAGAATATCATATTGCCCCCACCAATCTGAGTTCTCATTTACCGATCTCAGAAGGATGGGAGGCTGAGTCAACCTTGAGTCCCCTCAGGATTGAACTCCAGGTTGTGGGCAGGGGTCTATGACAATTCACCACAGCCAACTCAACACGGCCAACTTGCTGCAGGCAACTCACTGCAGGACAACGCGCTGCAGAACAAGAGTTACACTGATATCAAAGAAATAGCAGAATAGAATCATTTTAAAGAAAGGATGCAAAAGGAGGGACAGAATTAAATGTGAATTGCAAAAAATAAAATAATGTTTTATTTATTTTAAATAATTAAATAGAATTGTTAAATTGTCCTGCAGTGAGTTGACGATAATAAGTGGTCCACAGCAAGTTGGCTGTGCTGAGTTGGCCATGGTGAGTTGGCCACAGCGAGTTGTCCCATTCTGGGGGCGGGGAGGGGGCAGAATTTGCCTGCAATACCACACTTTAACCACTGCGCCACCAGTGTTCTCATTAAAGCTTATTTTAACTGTCCCATTCCTACCTAAAATTATTTTAGTCATTGGATGTAACCATTTGGAGGAATGGGGGCAAGGGGAGCTTTCATGGTGCATCTCTGAAAGTCCCTGTTCACCGTTAGTACAGGCCATTTCTTTTCACTACTTTTATGCCCCATCTGTGAGGATAGGATATAATATAGCGTTGCCAATCCTTCATCCAAAGGAGCTCTAAGGGGAAACTGTATCTCTGAAATAAATCTTAAATTGAATGGATAAACCATTGTTAACTTTTTTTGGGGGGGGGGCAGTGGTTTGGTCCCCAAGCTTGTTTTAATTTAGTTTCTGAATGTTTCGTTACCAGACCAGGTAACATCATCAGCAGGATTTTCTTGTCCTGCTCTCCTTTGTTTATGTCTTATGTGCCAGTTTGGCAAGTTGGTCATTTGATTGGCTGTTCATTTGGAGCTATATTTAAATTCTGAGTAGCTGATTGGTTCTCTTGTTGAATGGTTGTTCGAATGGTCTAGTATCCTGTGGAAATATACCACATCTTAAATCCACTCTGTAGCACACCATATTCACCTTTCAGCCATCTCCCAAATGACATGTGAGGTTTTCTAACTCTTTTCAACATAATACAGGTAGTCCTCAACCTACAACAGTTCATTTAATAACTGTTCAAAGTTACAACGGCATTGAAAAAGTAACTTATGCCATTTTTCACACTTATGACCCTTGGAGCATCCCCTTGGTCCTGTGATCAAAATTCAGACATGTGACAACTGATTTGCATTTATGATGGTTGCACTGTCTTGCAGTCATGTGATCCCATGTGTCATTTGGTCATGTGTCACTTAGTGCTGGAAGAAGACATATGCTACAAGAAACTATACCTGAAATTGCCCCAGCAAAGGACATTTTCACTTGCTCTCTCCCTTCTTTATATGACATGAGAGAAGCATCAATATAATAACACCATCACTTAAGATCCTTACTGTGAACTAATCTCATCAAGCAAATAGGCTAAACTAAATTTGCACAGGCTTGATGAAGAGTCATTGATATCTTCTTATCCATTTACAATCTTTACAATCACCCTAAGGCAAAACATTTTCCCTTGCAAATTTGCAGAGCCATGCCTTCCCTGAATGTCAGCCAACCAAATGCAATGTTAAAATGGCACAGATGTATGCACCTTTTCTTTTTAAAAATGCACAAGTCGATTCTACCTTTAATTAAGGTAAGCGTGGAACAGCGGTGGGATTCAAAAAATTTTACCACCGGTTCTGTGGGCATGGCTTGGTGAGCATGGCTAAGTGGGTGTGGCCATGTGACTGGGTGGGTGTGGCTTTTTGCAGTACCCCCCCTTCCCCATTTTTTGGGCCTTCTGGGCCTTGGGCAAGCCTCCTGGGGGGGCATTTTTACTCCCAGACTTTCCTGGGGCTCAGGAAGGGAAAAAAATGGAGTGTGGGGAGGCAAGGGGGGGCTTTCCCCCCCTCCCTCCATTTTTTGCCTTCCTGGGCCTCAGGGAAGCTCCTGGGTGAAGCAGTAAGTAAGCGAGGGGAATCCCGGCAAAGCTGATCATAGGAATAGTTGATTGTCAGGAGGGGAAAAGAAAGAAATACCTTATGGAGTGACTGGGTGGGGCGAGCGTCAGGTGGGCAGGGCAAGCAACCACTGGGCGGGCAGGGCAAGTGAGCAAACGGTGACCGGATTGGGGGAGTGGCCAGCCAGAAGTTACTACCAGTTCAGCGACTCATGCCAAATCCTTGCTACTGGTTCATGGGAACCGGTGCGAACCAGCTGAATACCACCACTGGTGTGGAGATATTCTTGAATGAAGATTGAATCCTGATGACAAGTCTTCTTAGCAGTGTTACCAAAGTGCTTGGGCATGTCTTTTCTGGAATTTGGTTCCACATAATTGGAGGGAAGACCCTATTTTTAAATACCAGTAGAACAATCTGAGTATGAGATTGGTAACAAACAGAAATACTGGAATGAGATGACTCAACAAAATGAAGATAATAAAATGATTTAATTCCTGATTCAAAATTATGGCATTAGCCATCTCACAGCCATCCAATCCATAAGAGTAATCTAATAGCCCATCAAGGACAAAAAAGCCATTTTGTTCCATTTCCAATTTATTTATTTTTTAAACTGCTGAGATGCAAAGTAGCAGGAACACCATTTATTTTCTCTTAACAAAAAGCAACTGGGCTTTTAATCTGTTCCAAAAACACAAGGCTTTGCTGAAGAACTAAATGTCCTTTCATCTTTCCTAACTCAGTAACCAGTGATAATGCCAAACATAAATTAATACAACATGTTTTAAATACGTTATGTCAGCAAACTTGGCAAGTTTTGTGTTGAGGCATTTGTAATATTCTCTTTCCACAAAGAGCGTGGCCATCTGAGATCGTAGCCATTCTGAAGTATCAAAATTAAACAGCATTGGACCTGAGGATGCCAGACACATAAGGGTACCCAGTGTGAAGCCTTCTATCACTTTTGAATCAGCTCACACAGAAACATTTTTTTATTTTCCTAGCTTCCAAGATGTTGGGAAATAGCCATTTTTATTTACACTCACGGAAAGTGCTGAGGTGAAGTCCTCCCCTTCCCAGCAGTCTTAACCAAGATACTCTTTGCAGGATCCAATCTGAGTCAGTCACCGGGACCAGAGTTTTTGTCTCCGGGCTTTTGGACTCCTGCTGGAGCCCATTTTCATGGAACTTCTCTCTAGCATTGGAGCCCATCCTCAGGGAATTTCTCTCTCACACACATTCTGGTTTGAAAGAAGTTCCCTGAGGATGGGTTCCAGTACAAATTCAAAAGTTGGATGACAAAACCTCTGGTCCTGTTGACTGACCAGAGATTGAATCCTGCAACATTATTCTGGGACACGGATATTTGTCTTCATTAGCAAGATACTCTTTCCTTTACTAACATTATTAGTCTTGTTACAGAAGGAATTTCTTGCTGAAGAGGGATTAAGATGGGGTGCCAAAATTCTCACCAGGGATGAAAGCCATTCCCAATAAAGCTTCACCCTCAGGATAAGTGTCAAATCTACTACATGAAGCAGACCAGGAAATCAGTTACACAGTAAGGCTAAAACAACTTGTATAGAAAGTGGCTATAATAACAAAATTTTGCAAATCTGATTGTACAGAAAGTACCACCACCTCCTCTTCCTCACACTTCAGTGAATTAGCTTGATCATGTAGTCCTGGACATAAAATAATCTTCAACTCTTTTTGTCTAGGCAAAGATTCCTGTGTATGTTCTCTTCTTTATGCCCTAATTTAAATTTCAGCCAATCCTGAATTTGATTGCTGTGTGAGTCTGTGTGTGTTTTTGTGTATGTTTCTCTCTGTGTGTGGTATTTTTCCTGCTTCAGCAATCATTATCAGATAAAATACCTTTCTTTCCCACAGTGATCTCTGTGTGTAGGCAAGACAACATATGTACATTATGGTCCTGCTTACAATTCAGCTATTTATTTTATGCTAAGAACAACACTGCCATTATACCTGGCAAGATCAAGAGTGATTGATGGTTGGCAGGGAACAAGAGTCTTTCCTTTTTGCCCTCTTTCTCTGAAGCAGATGGAGAGGAAAAGAAGACAACAAATTTGGCTGGAAAGTACTTGGGGCCAAGAATGACATCCAAAGGGTGAAAGAAGCATAAGCATATATCAGCAGTATAAGCTCTGTTATATAAAGAGCAACAATCAATTAGCAGACATATTAGCAAGATGTAATAAGAATAACAAGTCTGACTGACTAAAGGGAAATAGGATAGTGATATGACTTGGCAAGTAATGGAATCAGGCAATGCCACAGATAAAGGACAGCTAAAAATGGAACTCTGAAGGGAAGAGGAGGAAATACATTTATACAGAAATGATATCATTAACAGCTGAGAACGAGTATCTGAAGAAGTGGTGCAGGCCATCATCGAAGAATACCTGGAGGAGCTCCTCCAGTGCCCCTCCACTGAAGAAGGCTGGAAGTGGAAAAGAAGTTGCAGAGCGTGTTATAGAAGGTGAAATTCCCCCACCACCCATCCCTCTCCCATGTTGGAGCCCATAATGGAAGCACGTGGCTGCAAAGCTTCACCCTCAAAAGGCGGGGGCCACTTACACAACTAAAAGGGGGCCTTCTTTCCCCCAGCATATCCTCTTTGCCATGGTCAAATAGTGGTGACCACAAGTTCATGTTACAGTCGATGCATCAGGGCAACGGTCAGCTCCCAGATGCCCAGATAGTACAAACGGCCAGTTGACCTCAAAGGTCTGGAAGCCACCTCATCATGGCGTTCCAGATCCACGAACCCCCCTGCCCAACAACACACGAAGATATGCCCTACTTCATCGTGGAGGTGACGCTCTTCTCCCTCAGAACCTACCTATGGAAGCCTACACCTCCAGATGAACTCAACCCGTGAGAGAGGATCTTCAACTACAGGCTGGTCCAGGGCAAGGCGGGTGGTGGAGAATGCCTTGTCATCGCTGGCCACAGGTTACCAGTTACTTTCTCACCAACATGCAGCATCGCCAGAGACTTGTGAGGAGTATCGTTGGAAGGCTATTGCTGCATCCGCACAATCTTCTATGCGCACCCGCTACCCAGTCTTGCAGAACAGGCTTCATGGACCACTCAACAAGGCAAATGGGGACATGGAGCCTGGGGAATGGAGGCAAGGGGAAAAACCTGAATTAGACACTGAGGATGTGCAAAGCCCCCAAACAGAGCCTCACGTGAAGGGAAGAAGCAGCGAACCTCCTGAAACACTGTTTCGTGCACCTCCCCCAGCTGAGCAGTGAGTGCAAGACAGTGATATAGAGCGTAATGGTATGCTCCTTCAGGCCTGTTCATCACACTGATGATGATGGGGCCATGTAGTGGTGGCCTACAATAAACAAGAACATTTTAATGAAGAGTTGTGTTTATGTTCAATATGTGGATCAATGCTTTACATTGTTATTTGATAATGAAGGGCCAAATGTGGCACCTGGAGGTGGACCATACAGTTCCCATTATGCTTGCACTGGATTTATCTATCCCAACCAGCTATACCCATCGCCAAAGTATCCCTGCCCATTCCCACAGGTTCCCTCCCATCCCTCAGCATATTACATCCCAAAGTATCCCTGCCCATCCCAACTGCTAGTCTTAACCCATCCCACCCACATGCAAAGGCTTAAACCATTCTTAAAGTTTCCACCAAGACGTTTATTTAAAAAAAATAAATGAAGCAAGTGTGTGAAGGCAAAAGAGGTTAGACTTTATTAACAACAAGCTTTAAAAGAAAAATGACCCAAGTCAGTGTCCAAATAAAGTCCACAGGTAGCGCCACCCAATCTCTGGCACTCCTCTTGGTCACTCGGAGGTGTGCCCCAGTCTCAGGGTGAGGTCCAGCTGCTGTGGAGGTGCTTGGCGGCACCTGCCTGCTGGAGTGCGGGTCTGAACGCCACTGGGTTGGCCTGGCCCCAGAGGAAACAGGGGACGGTTGTGTTGAGAGCTCTAACAGCTGCTCAGCCTCGTGATGTTGAGAGCCCCTTCCTCCGATGACAGGCCGTAACCGATGACCAGCACCATACGATGACAGATTTGTACTGAGGTCCGGCCCTTGCTGTGGGGTGGAGGAAGGAGCGTGTAGTGGGGCTGTCTGGTCTGCCAGGGCTGAGTGAGGACTGGCGTTGTGCCATCTGTGGCCATGGGGGGCATCGTGCATGGTGCATCTAGGATGATTGTGTACGGGCTCGGTGGCATTCAGTGCACCCGGCCAGTCCTCAACTCAGCTGCAGACCAGCAAGCCCACTACCAACTGCTCCTTCCTCAACCGCGCCGGTCAGTACATCTTGTCTCGGGGCGTCCGGTATGGTGATGAACATGGTGCCTGGAGCTGGGAAGGGCTGCTGCCTTGCTGCATGGACCTCCTGGTAGCCCGTAGGCCTTGGATCAGTGAGCGTCCTTGGAAAGCCTGGAATGAGTGACATCACCAGGGGTGGAGAGCAAACTGGACTGGGTGAGCAGGTTCATCTGGGTCTGGAGGGGTTGTGAAGGCAGCTCGGTGATCCCGGTCCTTCACCACCTGATACTGGTTCCACCATGTCCATAAGGGTCTCGGTTCAATAGGTGGGAAGGCTTGTGGTTGGAGGATGAGAGTCGGTGGTATCAGCTGAGAGAGAATCCACGCTGCTCCTGATGTTGTCTCTTTATCTCCAGCAGGACAGTGTGGTCTCTGTTCCCTGTTTGCCTCTCTGCCTTTCTGTGGAGCTGGAGCTGGGGGTGAAGTGCGGGTTGGCTGTGGTGGAAGTGCCCCATCTCCTTCTCCCACTGCCAGGGTCCTCCACATGCTCCGCCACAGGTACATACAGCTGTCAGGGGGTCTCCGCGTGGCACACTCCACAGGATACTCCCTGGAGACAGGAGCTGACTCTTTGCTGTAAGCAGACTGGCTCTCAGCAGGCCTGCCTGCAGAGAGAGGTGTGAGAGGGCTGATCCTGGTTGGTGGATCTCACCCTCCAGGAAGTGCACGTTGGCCATGAGCTGAATCTTTCTGTCCGTCAAGCTGGCCGCGGCCCTGGCGATTCTTGAGCGTGCAGCTGCCCGTACCAGGTGTGCATGTGCTTCCCACCAAGCGAGGAGCACCTCCAATAGTGCAGGCCAGGCCTCTCCGCCTTCTCTCTCCAAGCAGCCTGCTTTCCTTTTGGTGACCCTATGAGCTGTGTCCCCTTCCACCATCGATACTCGTTCTTCTTCAGCCACTCCAGCACCTCAATCCTCATGTTCCTCTTCTATGGTGTAGTGAGCCTCCTCTCCCAGTCGTGCCTCTTCCTCCCTTTGGCAGGACCACATGGGCCTCATCAGAGGGGCTCAGGTGGTAGGGGCTGCTTCCTCCACGACCACCACAGCAGCACCAGCAGCACCAGGATCATGCATCAGCAGAGTAACCACCAGCAGCGCCAGACAGCACCAGCAGGACCAGGAGAACCACAGACCAGGAGCACCAGCGACCAGGAAAACCAGCAAGGACCAGCAGGACCAAGGTAGCCAACCAGCAGGACCAGCGGACCAGCAGGACCAGCAGGAACCAGCAGAAGCACCAGCACCAGGAGCGAAGCGCCAGCGTAGCACCAGCAGAAAGCCCCCAGCACCAGGAGCAGTGCCAGCCCAGATAAAGCACCAGCCCACAAACCCACCGCCCGAAGAACAGGCTCATCACTCCTCCAGAACAATCCATCAGCAAGAAGCCCAAGCCCCAGAAGAGTGAGCCCGCGGCTGCCAGAAGCCCCAGCAGAAGCAAGTGAGGGCCAGGCGTGAGGGTGGCCCTGTCCTCTTGCCAGGGCTGGGCAGCAGATGGCTGAGGCTTTTCTCTTCTTCCCCATGTGTGGGTTGCTGGGCTGCAGGCTGCAGCCAGCAGGCTGCAGCAGCGCGCAGGCAGGCTTGAGAGCTTGTCTGAAGCAGGTCTTTCTCTGAATGTTGACCTGCTGGAGTTGCCCCTTTTTGTTATGCTCGTGGCTGACGGCATGTGATCCGGCTGCCCCGAGGGTATCTGACGGTGGCAGTGTGCATGACGACTTAGCATTCCGCTAGGCTTTTTGTTTGCGCCTAGGGCATCCTAGGCTTCTGCTTTGCATCCCTTCAATCGCTCGACATCCGCTGTGCATCCGCTTG
>BHFT01017821.1:0-96944 GCA_004320025.1 Laticauda laticaudata | reverse complement strand
GAGCGGATAACAACGGATGGAACATTTTCTCATCCGCTGTGTCCTTTTTACATACGTTTTGCATCCGTCGGCCAATATGACAGGCCCTTTAAGGATTTGTAGCATATAACAAGATGGTATATCCTTTTCCTTGTAAGGAATTTCAAAACTTCAAAATCTGATTTCTGCTGTGTTTGATTTGTGTGGCTTTTCAGATGCAACAATTTAAAACCCAAGCTAGGTTGAATTTTGCACATAAACCATTCAGCCCTTTGCTAATTGCTGAGAATAAATACATATATCTGGATGAAGAGCCTGAACTATCATTGGACTGAATATTTTATACTTTTAATTACATGAGACTACTGAGGACTATGTATTAGAGAAAGGAAGTACATATTTTCTGAATTATAGTAAATAGCATTCTCTCATGAGAATGAAATCTTGTTATATGTCTTTGAAACTGTAAAATTAAGATGGTTTAGTCAAAATATATCTAAATGTGCTGCAATAAAGCCTGAAAAATATTAAAAATGGATATAAACACAAATCTTGTTCGTAAGTGACTAACTGCAATATATCAATTTTAAGGTCTTGGTGAAATGAAATCACTAAAAGTATATCTGAATTGAATAAGCTTTATCAGTTGTATAAGCAATACTTCTAAGTAAATATCATATGGTGGCACATATCTGAGTTTCTGCCTCTTTAAAGATAGAAATGTAACTTGACTGACATAAGAATAAAAGAGCTCTTTCATGAAGGTGTAGCATTGATCAATTGCTTAGAGCAGATGGCTGAAGGGAACAATGAAGGGTACATAGTGGTTTTCCCCCCTCAATAATACTGTGCTTTTTCTTTCTGAAATTGCAGCTCTAGCAGTTGTGAATTGTCTTTGCCTACTAAAATTTATCCTGCTTATGTCTATGAGTATTACCATTATACAGTAAGCAAATATATCTGTTTTATTATTCCCTCTAGTGCAGTATCATCAAGAGCTTTTACATAAGCATTTATGTGGCTTATCATTTTATATCATTGATGATAATTCATTTTGGATACTTTTATTTAAAGCACAAAATAAACTAAAGTGGAACTAGGACACTTTAAATAAGGGGGGGAACCCTGCTGTTTTCCTTTCTAACATTTGCTTAAATAGGAAGAATATCTTTATATTGGAAGATAACTAAACAAAGAAAGATGCTGAATGAAAGAACATTAAAGAACAAAGAAAAAAACTTCAGAGGACATTTAGCTATTCTCATTCTTTCCCTCTCGTTCACCCCACCTCCTATATATAGTTGCCCATCTTACAAAACGTGCTCTGGGCATAGTTATCCATCTTTCAAAAAGCTATTGCCAGTCTTGGTAGAAGTATGGTTTCCTTAATTAAGGTTTTATCTTCCTCCCTGATTGTTTATTTGGCGGTATTTCTTATTTCTGGTGATATTGGCTTCTGGAGGATGTGTCATCTAGGCTGTTTATTTCCTTCCTATTCTTTTGGTTCTATCTTTTAAATGGTATTTAAAGGGGTTTATTTCTGTGTATCTGCTGACAACTGATTTGTCTGAAAACCAAGCTACCACAATTTCTTAGCAGTTTTAGATTTGGCTTCATCTAAAAATTTAAATTTCTGGTTGAAACTGTGGTTGAGCTATTCATATGTTGCAGAAATGGAGTTTTTATCATGTTTTTCTGTTGCCAGTTAATGTTTATGGGTACAGTTTGGCAGTTTTCTACCTTTCTGTCCCATGTAGTGATAGTTATAGTCCTAACATTTTATGTGGGAAATGACTTCTGTTTTTTCTTTTTCAATTATTGGCTTTGTGTATTTGCTTCAGGAATAAGCAAGATTCTTGTTTCAGTACTATGTGCCAATAGATAAATGTCTTTAAAAATAATTCTTTCTTTCTTTCTTTCTTTCTTTCTTTCTTTCTTTCTTTCTTTCTTTCTTTCTTTCTTTCTTTCTTTCTTCCTTCCTTCCTTCCTTCCTTCCTTCCTTCCTTCCTTCCTTCCTTCCTTCCTTCCTTCCTTCCTTCTTTCTTCATTCTGAGAGTCACTCCCACTTATTGAAGAGAAACATGGCTTTCTTTTTCAAAATGCTAATTAGAAAATCCTGAAAGTTAAACCTCCTGAGGTCTTATTATCCAGCCAATTTCACGCTTGCATGTTGAGTTCAGTTGAAATTGGAATGTGCAAAACGATGTGGAAATTGGAACCATGGAGTTTCATGGCTACAGTGTAGGGTACTTTCTATCCAACGAGTGGCTGCTTTTTGATTCTTTAAACTGAAAGCTCTCTTTGAAATCAGTGGGATGGTTGAGGCTGTGAAAATAGCACAGGCTTAATGCATTTTTTCTGCTTATCTATTATCACATTTTAAATTTTGCTGTTTGAAATAGTTTGATGGGAGGTATAGATACATTGTAACCATCAACAATTGAAAAGTAGTTGGTTTCATTTTCATTAGGAAGATAAATAATATCATATATGGTGGCCAGGCAGCAGCCAACACAAAACTATTAGTAAAAATATTGATTTATTTATCTTAGGAGTAACAAACATTGAGATATTATTTGAAAAATGGTTCTTATTCTTGCAGTATACAGATTCATCAATGAATCAGAATAGAGTTGGAAGGGACCTTGAAGTCCAACTTCCCTGACTCAAGCAGGAGACCCTATATTATTTCAGACAAATGGCTTAAAAATCTCCAGTGATGAAGCACCCAGAACTTCTGGAGGCAAGCTGTCCCACTGATTAATTGTCTTCACTGTTAGGAAGTTTCTCCTTAATTCCAGGTTGTTTTATCTCCTTGATTAGTTTCCATTCATTGTTTCTTGTCCTGCCCGCTGGTGCTTTGGAGACTCGGTTGACCACCTCTTCTTTATGGCAGCCCCTTAGATAGTACAACACTACTATTGTATCACCCCTATTCCTCCTTTTCATTAAACTAGATGATTTTCAATTTCAAGAAAGGTCTAGGTATATTTAAAAAAAAAAACAGTGTAGGACTTAACTCTAACTCCAATTTCTAATGCTGAGATCCTAATCCAGATCAGATCCCTTTCTCTTTTTCTTTCTTTTTTTTAATTTTAAAAAGCTTTGTTAAACATTAAAAAATATATACATAGTACAAAACATTTCATTAAATACAAAACCAAAAAGATAAACATAAACAATAGACATAAAACATAAACATTTCTAATTGCTTAGATGGTGTTCTTATCAAACAATTTTCCAATACTTATTTCCCATATCTGGTAAATACTCCTACCGTAACCTCTTTATATTTTCCCTTCCCTGTCTATTTACTCACTAGTTTCTATTCTTTATCCAATCATACCAGTTTTCCCAAACTGTATAATATTTTGAGCCTTTGTTATCTTTTAACTTTTGGATGAATTTATCCATTTCCGCACAGTCATAGATCTGGATTATCAAAATCCCTTCCCTTCTTCATAGCATTTATTATAACCTGTGAACATCTTTAGTCTGATTAATTGATCCATTTGATCTTCTCCTGCTTTTAATGTTTGTTTAATTGTTTATTGTAAAGATCACCTTGGGTATGTACGTGCTATTATTGTAAAGACCACCAATGGTATGTACGTGCTATTTTATATTTAATGACTATTCTGGTTGTGCAGGTAGTCCTTAAATTACAAGCATTCATTTAGTGACCATTCAAAATTACAATGGCATTCAAAAAAATGACTTACATCTATTCCTCATACTTAATCACCCTTATTATCCCCATGATTATGTGATAAAAATTTGGATGTTTGTCAACCAGCATGTACTTATGACTGTTGCAGCATCCTGGAGTCAAGTGATCACCATTTGAAACCTTTTCCAGCCAGCTTTTGAGAAGCAAAATCAATGGAGGAAGTCATATTTGCTTAACAACTACATGATCCACTTTACTTCACGTAATAATCACCAGCAAAAAGGTTGGGTGCGATTCACTAAACATACACCTTGCTTAGCAACAAAAATTCTGGTCTCAATTATGGTCATAACTCGAGGACTACCTATATTTTCCATTTGGTCAAAACAGAATAGAATACAGAATATACATGAAATCAAGAAATCAATGTGCTTTACAGTTAACTTAGAAAGTAAAAACCTTTTGGAAAGAGTAAATATTTAAGAGCAAATTTGGAATGTGGGTGTGATGGATGAAAAGATAGTTTTCTGGAAAGGTAAAAGGTAACAGAATTGTGTTAATGTAAACTATATTTAGCAGTATTTTTGATCTCATCTAACTTTTTTGGCTTTCTATATTTCCTGACTTTCTGGGCTTTGAATAACTTTGTTAGTTGACAAGGAATAGGATATTTTTATATTTTCAGAAGTATGGGTACAATTGGGATTTTTTTAAAAAATGGTGTTAAGCTTCTTTTAGGGATTATGCTATGATTTCTACATCCTCCTCCCCTTCCTTCTTAGGTTTCATGGCAACCTTGGTTCCTCTGGCTACTGATAGCTCTCCCCAGCTGCCCCCATCCTCAATATGGTAACTAAGACAGGAAAGGGGCAAAAATGAAGGTGACCTTCATTTCTTCCACTCCCCTTTTTGGGACCCAGCAGCAACACCAGCATCAGTGACAAAGGTTCTGAAGGAGCTGGGCTCAGACATCTCAGCCAGCCGCTCATCCTTCTCTTTCTCCTTTTCACAGAGCCCCCAGTGGCCTTGGCCCCGCCTGAGGGAGACACAAAAGAAGTAGGTAGGCCAGCCAGCAATAGTCAGGAGTGAAGGCAGTTTCCCCCACAGAGGTGATAGCAGGAGAGATACCAGGGCAGCAGTCAGGAAAAGAAAGTTGGGTTCCAATTTTATTTGGAGGGGAATGCTGTCAAGGAAGGGGTGGGGTGCAGAGGCCCAGAAGGAGACCCAGATGGTTGGGGTGGGCCAATCCCTCATCATCTCCAAGACAGACCTGCAGGCACATCTAAATGCATTGCAGGCCTGTGGGCTTTAAGTTTGATATGCCTGCTGTATAATGTATGTTTGCCATCTTGAGTCACTTATAAAGTAATAAAGGTAGGATAAAAGTATAATAAATAAATACATTTTACTGGAACAATAGGACATTGTAAATAATACATGTTGATGCAGGATCCAATCTGGGTCTGTCACCAGCACCAGAGGTTTTGTCTTTCAATATTTTGGACTCGTGTTGGAGCTCATCTTCAGTGAACTTGTCTCTAGCACAAGGTGCATGGTATTTCTCGTATCTGTTGTATGTAACTTTTTAGATGTTGATTGAGGTGTTGATTGATGGCTGGCTTTTTAATACAGGTTGATCATCACTGCTCTACTAACGTATCTCTAGTTAAATTTAGTGGACCTTGCTTTTGAATATGTACACACAATATCACATTGCAAGTTATCTTTCAATGAAGTACATTACATTTTGTAAAGTATTTAAAAAGCTGAAGTCAATTTTATATGTGCTGTAGCAATTCTTTTTAAATAGAAATTATCTTTTGTATTTTGTTTTGGGAGACTCATATCCTTTTGAAGTTCATATCCATTTTCAGATTTACATGTTTATCTGAAACTTTGCTGTTGTATTGTGACTTTATTGTCGTAGCTTCAGCTTTATTAATAATATCCCTACATAATGCTCCAGTTGTTTTCTACATTTTTTAAAATCAGTTTTTGTTTTTCTTCTCCTTTGTAGAAACTCTTCTGGATGACTTCCTCCTTACATACACAGTGTTCATGACAACAGATGACTTATGTCAAGCTCTGCTGAGACAATATCCTTCTCTATAGAACAAGAGGGAATCATTCATTCAGGCCTAATTGTATCTAATGATTTTTATATGTTAGATAAAAGACAAAGCTACACAGCTTCTTTGCCCTGTTAAGGAGAATGTATTAATAATTGCAGTAGATACATCTATGTACTACTGCTTATATCTCAACTTTCATACAACCATGCAACCTCTCCTCACCTGTAGACCCCACTGTGCCCCATGGTATACAGAGGAATTGAGAGGGATGAAACATATGAGGAGATGTTTAGAGCACCATTGGCGGAAAACAAGGGATGAACTTGATCAAACACAGGTAAAAACTGCTAGTGAGGCCTACCTCGTGGCAATTCATGTGGCGAAGTGAACATACTTCTCCATACTAATTGCGTCTGCAGATAATTGCCCAGTGACCCTCTTTAAGCTGCATCCTCCTGGGGAAGGAGGAGATTGAGGTCTACCTGAAGGGATGTGCTGAAGAATTTGTGGATTTTCTGGAAGACAAAATTGCTCAACTCCGTTCCCAGTTAGATGCCAGCATGTTTGCTGGTCTGGTGGAAGGCCCTGAGGCAGGCTCTTGCCCCGTTATTTGCGAACAATTTGATCCTATTCTTCCAAGGAAATGGACAGGATCCTAGGGAGTATGCACACAAGCACCTATGTTTTAGACCCATGTCCCTCCTGGCTTGTGAAGGCTTCCCTGGAGGTGACAGCCGGGTGAACTCTGGTGGTGATTAATGCTTCCCTACAAGAGGGTGCGATGCTTCAGTACTTTAAGGAGGCTGTGGTCTACTCTCTTGTTAAGAAGCCTTCACTGGACTTTACCCAGTTGGACTTCACCCGGTTGGACAATGGACTTAACCGGTTGGACAATTTTAACTTTCATACAAAGTTAATAGAAGGACAGATGTAGCATTACAAAATAATTTACTCCAATCTGCCCTTTTTGGGGAAGGTTGTTGAGAAGGTGGTTGCTTTCGCAGCAGCTCCAGAGGTTTCTGGATGAAATGGATTATCTAGACCCTTATGAGTCAGGATAAAAGGCCTGGTTTTGGGACAGAAATGTCACTGATCATGCTCTTTGATGAACTCTGATGGGAACGGGATGGGGGTAGTGCATCCATCCTTGCTCTACTTGACCTCTCGGCGGCTTTCAATACCAATGGTATTCTTCTGGAATGGATTTGGGGGATGGGAGTGGGAGTGTTATCCTAGTTCACTTTCTTCCTCTGCAGCCGCTCTCAATCAGTGCTGATAGGAGGGAAGAGATCCAACCCTCGCCCACTGCTTTACAGGGTTCCACAGAGCTCGGTACTCTGTTCAACATTTATATGAAGCTGCTGGGTGAGATCATCCCCCACCATGGACTAAGGTATCACCTGATGATGATACTCAGCTGTATGTCTCAGCCATGGTGAGTTAAGTGATGCAATGTCCTCCCTCTCACAGTGCCTGGAGGCTGTTAGGAGTTGGATGGGGAGCAACGGGTTGAAACTAAACCCTGGCAAGACTGATTGGCTTTGGGTTTAGGGTATGTTGGCTAAGGGAAAATTTCCATCTTTGGTCCTGGCACTACCCCACTACATCTTTGGTAATGTGGCACTACTCCAAACAGATCCTGTGCTTAATCTGGAGATTCTCCTGGATTCACAACTCCTGCTTAAGGAGCAGGTGATGATTGCAGCCAGGAGGACCTTCGCACAACTTCAGGTTGTGTCAGTTAAGCCCATTTCTGGGCCAACAATCCCTACTCACAGTCACTCATGCCTAAGTCACTTTCCATCTTGACTGTTGTGATGCACTCTACATGGGGCTGCTTTTGAAGAGCATCTGGAAGCTCCAGTTGATGCAAAATGCAGCAGCCTGCACAGTTTTGTGCAGATCCTGGTGTGCACATGTATCACCTCTCCTGTGGGAGCTGCATTGGCTGCTGATTTGATTCTGGTGCAATTCAAAGTGCTGGTTGTCATCTTTAAAGCCCTTCGTGGCTTGTCTGAGGGATCACGTCTCTTGCTGATCACTTCTATTTGACCTATCAGAACGGGGAGGCAGGGAATGTTGTGGATCCCATCCTTGAGGGAGATACACCTGGTGGGATCCAGAAGAAGGTATTTCTCCATGGTGGTCCCTCCCTCTGGAACATCATTTCCCCAGAAATTAGACTGGCCCCACTGAGATTCTCTTCTGAAAGGCATTGAAGACCTGGTTCTGCCAGTGGGCCTGGGGTACCCAGACCAGAATGGAGCCCATTAAATGGCTCATGTAATCTGCTGTCACTGGGGGTAGGTGGGGGTGAATTTACTATATTAATTTATTTGATTTTATGAGTTTTATTGTTTTTAAATTGTGGTTCTACTTGTAGTAAGCTGCCTTGAATTGCCATGGCGAATATGCGACAATACAAAACTAATTAATAAATAATGTAGCCATTACTTTAATTTCAGCATAGCCTAATAGCATTTGAGAATTTCATTGGCAGTGTTGTATGAAGTATAGCTTTAATTTAATAATTTAAGATCAAATATCAATTATTTATTAATAAAGTGTATATGCTACCCATCTCACTGTATAAATCATTCTGAAAAGTTTATACTGATTCTTTTATGGTGTTTTTGTTTAATTATATTTGTCTTTTATTATTTTTATCATTTCTGTATTAAGAAAAAAAATAAGACAACCTAGACTAATACTTAATGTTTGGGAAATTACAATCCCTTGCAATGTTCCCTTTATCTGAGATAAGATGGGAAATGCTTATCCTGATCTTGGAGGGAAAATGTAATGAAAATGTAAAAAATAATGCTATATATAAATAAAAGATGAGAAAAAAGTGTAGATTTTTTTTTTAAATGTATGTAGGAAATGCTACTATCTTTTGTATTTTAAGCTTTCGCTTCCAACAAGAGACAGCTCTTTCCATCCAATACTTAGTATGTAAGAAAGATTTTTGTTGTATACTAAATTTTAGCTTCTCACTAGAGATAGTTGCTTTCGCATATTACTTAGTGTACGACAAATATTTCACCTTAATTTGCATCCACTTATTGTGCTAAGAACCATCAGGACAAGGATGAAATCATTGATGTTCCCTGCAGAAAACGAAAAGTCTTGCATTTAGTGTCCCAGTGGACTTCACTCTACAAAGACTGGTTGCATGAAGATGAGCATTTGAAGCAGTTTCTTATGGTATGTTTATTTAGGTACTTTCTGATACAGAACAGTAATTATAAATTTTTAAAAATCCTTAGTCTATGCAACCTGTAATAATATACTTGAAGTAAACTAACTTATTGGATATAGGATCAGCATTTATAATGTATTACCTCTTAAAGTTCTATTGGGTGCTTCTAGATGAAGAGTACATTATTCTAGATGAAGAATAATTGCTCTTCTGTTATGATCTAAAAGTGTATAATTGACTTAGATTCCAGAATTCAGAGAATCTAATGTTCTAATAGTGGGTTATTATGTAATATCCATGGAGTGGTCACAAAATCCTTTACTTTTTCTTAATGTTTCACAATGGAAAAGGGTAACCTTACATACAAAAAACAAGATAGAATAATAAATCTTGACCGGTTGTGGAAAGCATATTGATGATAAATTAGTTGTCATAAAATTTGATTGATTATGTGCTATTAAATTAATAGCTGCTCTTAGCAACTACGTATAAAGATTTTCTCCAAGACAATCTGTCACCAACTTGCCCCCTCAGATATGCAGTAACTGAGTCCATCTATCTTGCTGCTGGTCATCTTTTTCTGTTTCCCTCTTATCTTCCCCACCATTATAGCCTTTCTCAGTCTCCTGTGTATTTCCTTTTGTGTTAGTAGGTGATTCTAAAAGGCAAAATCTGTCTTATCACTTTGGTGTTTCCATTGTCAGTTATTCGGCTGGTTTCTTGCTTGAACTTCTTTATACTTAATCATGTACCATTTTTCCACCACACTCCTTGACTTTTATTACTGGAGCATTCAAATAACTTGTATTTTAAGCTATCAGAATACTGGCATCATTATAGCACAATTATTGAATTCCTTTCTCCAATTTTAAAGCAACATTAATCTTTCTCTAATTCAGCTTTCTTCAGTATATGTTTAGTATATAGGTTGAATAAATGAATAAATAAAGCTAATCAGCAGTGTTCCACTTCTTTGCCAATCTGCAGTCAATCTTTTACACCCTGATGGTTTCTGATTGTGACTGGACTCACATTCTCTGCCTTAAACCATTACACCAATTGACTCTTTTAAAAAATACTTAAAAGCCCTCTTTGCAACCTGAAAATCTTAACATGAAACATTTCTGAAGTATTGCTTTAATAGAATTTGCGAAAAAGTGTAGCACATATTGATTTGATTCTTTCTCCTCCCCCTTTTCTCTTAACTTCCCCTTTCCTTAGACAATATATAGAAATGTGTTAGATGATGTGTATGAATATCCTATATTGGAGAAAGACCTGAAAGAATTTCAGAAATTACTTGGAATGCATCGTCGTCAGTAAGTTTTTTTTGGTCCTATTTTGTATTTCTTTCTTTAGAGTGCTATAATTAGTTTTTTCATCATTATAACTGGGTTTTTTTGTAATATCAAGTATTCTGGTTTCAAGTATTTAATATTTGTATTGAAAGCATTGATTTTGCATAATTTACAAAAGAATAACTTGAAATAATAGGTTTGATACAGAAATGTTATTGCAATCAATTAGTCCATAGTATTGTAAAAAGGTTCATTAATGGAGCTGTTGGATTAAAAATAATAACATCATAAGAGGTAGACAGAAGGCAATTTGAACAGATTTTTACTATACGGCACAATTTTTTTCCCTGCAAGATTACTGAATAATCTGCATCAGTTTTGAGGTCTACTGTGCACAAATCTTATTTCTTGTCTCTTTGAAGCATGAGTACAATGAAGCAGTGGTTGCACAATAACTGTTAACTTCATATTTTCAATGGAGTCAATTTTTTGGTGTCGAGAGATCCACTGACTTGAATCAACAGAATGTCGATTTGACATTTTAACAGAACTCAATATTCTTTTTCTTCCCGTCACACATAAACATTGCATTTATATAATTATTATATGAACACAACTATATTTGTTTAAATATAATTACATACATTCATTTATGTAATACAATTATTATAGAATTTACTATTAAATATTTTCAACTAAGAACTGACTGGCTGAAAATAATACTGCATTACATATAACATTTGATGTATTGTACCAAATAAATAGCACAATATTGGAGGCATCTCTATATAGAGCTGGAAAAGCTCTTGTCTGAAATTCAGAGAGTTCCTACCACTGAATATTGACAATACTGGACAAAAAGGCATCCTATTCACCTTAAGTAAGGCTGGAATGATTAGTTTTTATGTAGGCAATGAGTTTTGTGTAAACAACTGTTAAGAATTATTGTTCCTACCAATGATTACTGTTACAACAATTGCTGTTACAGATACTAGCTAGAATAAGTGATACTAGCTAGAATAAGTGATATCATTAGTCATATATGATAGTAACATAGCTAGAATTAGTCTGGTGTATTGTTAAAAGTGTTGAATTAAATTTGTGAAGATTGAACTTCTAGGCCATTAGATTCTGTGCTGTTTTTTAGTAGAGATCTACACCAATACTGAAAACATTTTTATTATAAAAATGAATATTGTACATATTTTTCTTTCAGCACTGTAGATGAATATTCACCTCATAGAAAGGTAATATGAAAAGATGCTAAAATTGTTTTAATTCTAATTTAGTAACTTCATTTTTCTTTGCCTTAGATTCTTTTAATTAATTAAAACAAACAGCCAAAATAAATAAATAGGCAAGCTACACTTTTCTGTTGGCATTGTTAAAACTGTTTGCTAATGATGTGACTCTGATTCAGACCATAGAAATGAAAAGAAGATGCCTGTAGCAAAATTAAAGTGTAAAGCAAATTAAAGCAAAATTGGTATACATTGTGGAGAAACCACATATTTCCTGTAGATAAAGTAAAATTTAAATAGATTTTGACAGCAAATCAAGACAAAGATATTGAATGCAAATGTTAGAGCAGTGACAGAAAGAAATAGTATATATGTCTTTATCTGTGTAAGTAATGTATTCCCAGATTTACATAATTGTATTTAATTGTATTCTTTTCAGGAAAAAATATTTATTTATTTGGAAAATGTATATGGTTGTGCAATTCATTCCCAGTGATTCTGGGTAGTTTACAAAGATAAAACCCAAATACAACCATCAGTACAAAAGCAAATAAATCACTCAATAAGTTCCCTATCACTTTAGGGTCCCCACGCCTATTGGCAGAACTATATCTTCAGGGATTTAAAAGACTGTCAAAGTAGGGGCCAGACTTATCTCTGCAGGGATGAGTATTCCATGGGAAGGAGCCATTAGGGAGAAGGCTTCTTGATTTCACTAGATGGATCTCTTTAGAAGAGTGGACTTGTAATATTCCCTGCTTCCTTACTCTGAAGGACAGGATAAATATGACTGAGAAATAATAGTGCTTCAAATAACCTTTAAAAGTGACAGCCAGAACCTTGAATTGGGCCTGGAAGCAAATCAGCAGCCAGCGTGGTTCCTGCAAGAATGATGACATATGTGCAAATCTTGGCTTGCACAAAGCCACCTTATTTTGAACCAGTTGCAACTTCCAAAATATTTTTAAGGCCAGCCCCTTGTTGTAGTAGTCAAGATGGGAGGTGACTAGGGTAACTGTGAACAGTTTTTCAAATATGAATTCAATCATTCCAGAACTAGGGGGCTTTGCTCCTAGTTACCTCTTACTTGGATTATTGCAACACTCCCTACATGGGGCTGCCCTTAATGAGTATTCAGTTGGTGCAAATTGAGGCTGCACAAGTAGTTAATGGTGCCAGTTATCCACCATGAGTAAAACCACTACTATGGGAGCTGCTTTGGCTGCTAGAATGTTTCCAGATGCAATTCAAAGTGTTGGTTGTCACATTTACAATGCTACATAGCTTAGGAGTAGGGTACATAAGGGAATGTTTTCTCCCAATAGTTTCTAACCATCCAACTCAATCTAATAGATTGGCTGCAGGTCCCATCAGCCAAGAAATGTTAGCTAGTAGGGGGCAGGAATTATACCTTCTTTGAGTAGCCCATGCCCTTAAACATCCTTTCTTTGGAGCTTAGGATGGCCCTGACCATGTTAGTTTTTTGCAAGGCTTTAAAGATCTGTCTATGTCCTGAATCTAGGTTCCCAAATATATTAGGGGCTTTATTATCTGGTTGCACTGCCAATTTTTATGTAATTACTATGATAATTTTCTGTTGCCTATACATATAATTTGTAACCATTTTTTCTTTTATGTTTTTAACTATTGTGACACTCTCTACCTGCAGTAAATTGGATTGAGATTGGCAGCTATGGAAATGGAATGAATGAATAATAAAATAAAAGTATCAGAAACAGAAAAGGTTTTGTGAATGTTCTCATCAAATTTATCCCTCTCTCGCTCTGTATTCCTCTTTACATCTCCTGTTTTCCATGAATAGAATGTGATTAGTTTATTCAGACAAACTGTAATTTGTTTATTCAGACAAACAACAAATTTTTCTTTGTTTCCTTTTTTAAAACATCCAATAATTTTGGTATTCTTTTTTTTTAAACTCTCTATAGCATAAAGCCATTTTACATCAATACAGCCTCAAGCAGAACTGGCTTCAGACTAGAGAATCTGTGAACGAAACAGAAGAAGGTAAGTATGAATGAAACACAGAAAGAAATAAATATCATATTGACAGCATCTGCTATTTGGATGGAAAAAAAATTGATTCCTATTCCAACTTTTCCCTCATCCTTCCAGCCACAATCCAATGTCCTTGTGGACTTAGGTTGATTCTGTTAAATGCCAGGCTTGTGATCTTGTCTCTCCACATGACCAATATAATTGAAAATTGGTTTGAGTTGAATAATAATGAGTGAAAACTTCACCTCAAATCTTCCCAATTGGATTTTGGATAGTATACCAATCTTTAGTACACATGGGAGAAGGAGTGCCATTGCAATTCTTCAAGAATTTATTTATTTCTGCTATGATAACTATGGCCTTTTCCCAAGGCATCACAACTTAACTCAACATTGAAGGCCACACACTTGATAAGGTGTTCATTTTGGAAAAATTATATGGTCTGTAGGTGGAGGACATTAACAACTGTGCTGTGTCATAGTTTTTCTGGAAAGATAGTCCTGTTAGATTGGTCCCAGGCACTGAACTGACTTGGCTTAAAACAGGGCTTTGGAGACTTTTCCAGTGACCTATTGTTGTGTCCATTTGACCTCTACAAGTTTGTTTATATTTTAATGCAAAGTGTTGCCACTTTGCAGTTTCAGATAATCTAAATTCTTGCAATACTACACTTGTTTCAAAGAAAGAATTAAGAATATTACAGCCTCATAGTTTTGCCCAAGTACTTTTAAAGATGTATTTATCTAAAAATGTCAAATTACAATTATCTCAAAAATATAAATGTTATTTGTATTCTTGGATCCATCTTAAACTTCCATCCGAAATTCTTCCAGATGTATTTTTCAGTCTTTAATAAATGAATTTGTTTAGGACAAATCAAGTAAAAAATTTTAGTTGTGCTCAAATGGTTTCTGAAAAAGGAACCCACTCGGAGTTCACGCTTATGCAGATATATACACAAACATTCTTAAAATATAAGACAAATGCAAAACCTGAAAATCCATAAATTTTTCTGCATAAGATTCTGGAATTTAAGATGCACCTAGCTTTTGGGGAGGAAAACAAGAAAAAAAAATCTGCCTCCCAGCAATTTGCCTCCTTGCAGCAAACAGCCTGGTTAGCTTCAGCACAGCCTGAATTACCATGAGCAGCTGATTGGTGGTTGGATTGAATACCACCAATCAGAATACCACCAATCAGCTCACCACTTGCTAATTGCTGCCTCTGTGCGCTCCATTTTTTGCCTCCACATGTCATTCTAGGCAGCACCGTTGATCTGGAATGAGCCGAATATGGGGCATGCAGAGGCCAAAAATGGGCGATGTGGAGGCAGCGATGAGCAGCAGTGATCCCCACAGCTTGGAACAGCTGATTGGTGGTATTCTGGGAGGCTGACCCCAATTGCCAATTAGCTGCTTGTGCTAAATCAGGCTGTGCTGAAGCTGACCAGGCTGTTTGCTGTTTGCTGCAAGGAGGCAAATTGCTGGGAGGCAGAGATTGAAGAGTGGGGACAGGCAGGTGGGTGGGGCTTAGGGAACATTCACTCTATAAGATGCACAGACATTTCCATCGACTTTTTTGGGGGAGGAAATGTGCATTTTATAGTGTGAAAAATACGGTAACTTTCCACCTTTACATATACAGATAGTATACATATATACAAATGGGATAACTCCACCAAATACAAGTAAGTACTTATGAGGGATAAGATTCCTCTTTATATTTGTAATTGTGCATGTGTTTAAGTTGTATTTAATAAGTTGTATTTATTTTTATAATGTTTCATTTTAAATCCATAGGAATATTGGCCATTGATATCATTATTAGTTTGCGTACAAGACTATAATATTTAAATTAGCAACTATATGTTTTATTCGGAATATTCCTACCTAAATATTCATGAAAGGGACAATATTTTAAAATTTCAAAAATTCTATTAGGTTCAAACCACTAGGCCAATGGTTCCAAATCTACATTAAATACAAGAGAAGTTAAGACATATCTTTGACAATGTTCACAAAATATGGATGAAGTAATAATTCCTTTT
Organism: Laticauda laticaudata; assembly: GCA_004320025.1. Classification (NCBI taxonomy): domain Eukaryota; kingdom Metazoa; phylum Chordata; class Lepidosauria; order Squamata; family Elapidae; genus Laticauda; species Laticauda laticaudata. The sequence continues at coordinate 81,419 of BHFT01017821.1, read as the reverse complement.
ATAATATCATAATTTGAAAAGTACACTCTCTTTGAATTCTATGGTTTTAAATATCAGGAAATACCAGTTCTTAAAATTAGGTAAAAACAACCTTAGATGAGTAACAGGATTACATGATGACTTATTATTCCAGGTCATCATTTGTTTTACAGAAATTACAGCTGCTGTACTCTGATCTTTAAGCAGATCCACTTTTCCAAATCCATGTCCTACAGTAACTGTAGTTTCCTTTATCAAAAAATGACTGGCAAGCCATCCAGAATAGTGCAATCCTTTAAGTTTTTATATCTTTCAATAAGAATTCCTTTTGTTGATGGAATGATTTTCCTCTGTTTGCAGTTTTTTGCCGTGTATATATAACACAACATTCTTACATCAGTGTAAAAACTAAATTATCCACTTCAGTTCAAGAGATTTTGAAAATTGTAGCAGAGAAGCTCCAACATTCTCAGGAAGATCTGGCTTTAGTAGCTCTTTCATTCTCTGATGGTAAATGATTTTCAGCTATTAATATTCTAATACTATTTTTAGTATCTTATCTGTAAACTATTTTCTAGTGCAAGATGTAGGTCTCCTCCAGTGGTCCACAGCTGGATGGCCAAAGTTACAATAAAGAGCTGTTCATCAGAAAGTAGTTTCCATAACAACTGCTAATACTTTAGTTCTGTTGTGTAATACATTCCACTTAATTTCTACATTGAAAAAGATTTCACTCCTTCAGAAACATGTTGTAAGGTTTCCATTTACAGATAATGGTAGACTGTAAGGTTTGCAATTTAAAACTGTATAATAAAAATGCACTCTGGAAAATGGTTTCTAATTTGAAGTAATCAAATAGTATTTAGACATAAAGGCAAATTGTGGGAAATATTTCTTTTAGAAATGAATATTTTCTAAATGTAATCCTTAACTTATGACTACAATTGAGTCCAAAGTTTCTGTTGCTAAGTAAAACATTTGTTAAGTGAGTTTTGCCTCATTTTATGACCTTTCTTGCCCCAGTTAAATCACTGCAAGTTAGTAACACAGTTATCAAATGAATTGGCTTGCCCATTGACTTGGCTTGTCAGAAGGTCGCAAAAGGTGATCGCATGACCCCAGGACACTGCAACTGTCAAATGCAAGTCAGTTGCCAAGCATCTGAATTTTGATCATGTGACCATGGGAATACTGCAATGATTGTATATGTGAAAAATGGTCATAAGTTATGTTGCAACTTTGAATGGTCCATTAAATGAAGTGTTGTAAATCGAGGACTATCTGTATTGAAAGTAATATTTTTTTAAAGTTTAAATTCTTAATTTAGACTTTAGATATCAATATGTAAAATAAATTATATATTTCATTTTTTTAATCAAAAAAGTCAAATTGCTTGCTTTTTGAATTAAATTATACAACTCAGAAATACCCAGTCTTGATTTATTGATTATCCTGGTCCCAATATTACGGATTCAGAAAGCTACAGTTATAAATGTGACACATTTAATAAAAATTTCTTACTATGATTCTTTTCTCTACTCTTAAAGAAAAACACGAATTGGGACCATATGATCTAGCAATCTCCAAATCTCTTGAGTTATCTGCTCGTTTGTTTGTATTTCGAAAGGATCTGACAGATACTTTGGTAAGTCTTTGTGGTTCTTGTTTTTAGGTGACCTGAAGTTTTAAACTGCATTAACTATATTACTCTCCTATAAACCCAGTATGAAGAGAGGCTAGGGAAATCATTAACTAGACCATTTCTCCCCACACCTATGATCCTTCCGGGTACGTATATGGACTTAAATTTTATCATAAACTAAGCCATGTGGAGAATTCAGGGCCTGAATTAGAATACTATTAGTACAGCATGCTTGTATAGGTCTTAGAAAAACAATTTACTTCTAGTAAAATTTTATTGGTATGAAAAATTTGAGATGATTGCTTCAATATGGTCCTCATGTATCTTGTTGATTATTATTATTTGTTTATATTAATATAGTTGCAAATATAGATATTTATCTTAATGTGTTCCAAATAAAACATAGGGTGGTGCTCTTAATATTAAAATTAATTAGAGGCCATCATGATTTCAATGCAAAAATATTTAAAACATTTCTTACAGCTAACTTTGCATTGTATATGCTTCTTTTTTATCTGTGTGTCTTGATTTAGATCCCTTTTGCTGAAAATGAAGAAATCCACCAAGGATCAGTGAAAATTCTGGGGATTAACACCTGGGACCTTGCTTTAGAATTAACAATTTTTGACTGGAATCTTTTCAATTTGGTTCATGAAGTAAGATGATGAATCTGTACACTGTCTATAATCTGAGTTTTGTTTAGCTTTGATGAATCACAATATATTTTCTCATATAATTATTTATTTGTAATTATTTTGGGTCATTCCGCAGGCTTATTGCCAAATGCAGGTTTTATTTCAAGGTTCCCCAATGTTTTTGGCTTTGTGGATTGATGAGGGAGGGCAGGGGGTGGTTCTGTGACTGTGGTGGGAAAATGTGCATATACACACAGTTCCATTTGTACGAATGGTGGGCATATTCACCTGCTGCTTGCACAAATAGAGTGTACGTGCTTGCCCACTGCTTGTGTGAGTGGGGATGTGCACAAGCTTGCCCACCACTTCTGCGGCCCAGTTCTGAAGGGCTCCAAGCAGGTAGTGCGCCACGGCCCAGGAGTTATATCTTTATAAAAAAAAGAAAAACAAATTTAATCCTGTTCTCAAAAGCATTTCAAACTGAAACCGGCAATGATTAATAGATATTAAGTCACAAACAATCTGATTATTACATTTTTATAATTTTAATTAAAAAAGTAATTGCCAAAATACTTTACTGTTCAAGTTAGTAAGATGGGTTATCTGACTAAGCAACAATAATTACATTTTTCATATTATTATTTGCATTTTACATTCTTTTAAACTGTCTTCCAGCAAGAACTGATATATTTCACCTTCAGCCGACAAGGCAGTGGGAAAAATACTGTGAATCTTAGTCTTCTGCTTCAAAGATGCAATGAAGTTCAACTTTGGGTTGCCACAGAAATACTACTCTGCAACCAGCTCTGTAAACGTGTACAACTAGTGAAAAAATTCATTAAAATTGCTGCTCAGTAAGTTAAAAATTAAACGAATATTGATAGCTGGTTCCTGTTGAATCCATTCAACAAAAATCAATGAAAGAAAATATTCTATAATTTGACTTTACCCATTGAAGTATGCATAGAAAAGCTATGCTTGATTAAAGAATTTTGTGCTGTATCCAAAATTTATTGCTCAGTGATAATTTCTTTACACTGCACTATAATTTCATTTGTCTATATATACACGATTTATTTCTCCAATTGCTTTTCTGTTTGGAACTGTATTTTTGTACATGTAGTGATTCTAAGCAAAGTCCTACTCAACTACCAAGTATTATTAAAAGTATATTAATTTCATTTAATTTCCTTTAATTTCTTCATGGCTTATTTCAGTTGTACTCAGTGGATATTAAAAAAAAATCTCTATACTATTAAAATGTTAGGTTTTTATAATGTAAAAAATTAGATCAAAATAAATCATTTCAGAATTTTTTCCGCCTTTAATATAAGTTACATAATTCAATTTAAAAACAAATCAAAACCTCTTAGAAGGAAAAGTATCAATAAATAACTTACAATGTTGTGGTTGCATAAGTATGCACACCCTTAAACTAATATTTACTGAAACATATTTTGTTTTCATGAAGTATCCAGTATTTTGGAGTAGGAGCCTATCAATTCCATGAATTTTCATTGGTTGGAATTATCAAAATTATGGGGGGATTTTCAAAGAATGGAGCAGTATTTTCTTTTAAAAAATAAAGTTTAGAAAATAATAACTTTGCATACATTTTATCTGAAAATAATATATAAGTTCAGTACTGTATTTTAAACAACAGAGGGATAAGTGACTTTGAATACCACAAGTAAATTACTTTTCTGATATTATTTCATAGCTGCAAAGCCCAGCGAAATCTGAATTCATTTTTTGCCATTGTCATGGGGCTCAACACTGCCTCTATCAGCCGACTTTCTCAGACATGGGAGGTAATATGAGAATTTTATTGTTTTACTTTTTTTCTAGATATTTATTTTTAATCATTATTTTTCAGCAGTTTGATATATATGAAAAGAAAAAGTTTCACTTTAGTACAAGCATGTATTCTTAACTTTCTCATCATTATTACTGATATTGAAAGAAGATATTTAAAAAACCTCATTTTAGGGAAATAAATCCAAAACAAAATTTATAAACTGATTTGGAAGCTGATAATGTCTTTTAATATGAGTTGTAAGACATGGAACTACCGTGGAAAGTTCTATCCATTTAACAAAAGTTAATTCCTAGGAAGTTATACAACAAAACCTTACTTACAGATCTGTACATATAGATATTGTTAGTTAATTGTGTACACTATTACTATGATTAAATTTGGTATAACCAGTGTAAATTCAAAAAGCTTAATTGAACTCAGTTTATTGGAGAGGACAATTTTCTCGCATAATGACTACCAGAGTTCCAAGTGTTTTCTAACATAATATTTCTGTATTTCTACTGGATATTTCAGTTTACTTGTAATTGTGCTGTCATTATCATTATTTTTTGGTTGAGAAAATTGCATTTGATAAATCTCATCATATAAATATAACACCAGTGATTTTTTCTCTGTGATTTTAATATTCCAGTAAGCCTACTGTGATAAAATCAGTGATTATAGCATTCGCTCTTCAACAAAACTGATCATGTGATGATAATGTTTTTCCTCTTCCTCTAAAGATATTATTAAATAAATGCAAATCCAAATGCTTATAAGCAGTATTAAATAATACATATGAATTGTAACAAATTGTTATGTCACTTTCAAATGTTATTTGTTTAAAAAACTCTAAGAAAGATAGTACCAGACAAAGTTTATGTCTTTAATATACTACAAATGAGTCACTGATTGAATCAAATGTTTAATTCTAATTCCAGTTTTTTAATATGCAATATTTTATTGCAGAGAATGCCTGGAAAGTTTAAGAAACTCTTTGCCGAACTTGAAAGTTTGACAGTAAGTTCGCTTTATGTAAAAGTCTTTAATTTTCTTATCTATGTATTTTTGTTGCTAAATGGAAGCATTATTATATATTCAATTACTATATATATATATAATTATCTAACTTTCAATGTGTTGCACTTAACATCTAGCTTTTCACAAATATGATATATTTTAGATAAGAATATATACAGTTTCACCGAGTTCTCTCCAAGAAAGTGTTTCTGCCTTATTTTTCAAAAAGGAAATACTTTTGTATCGACACTTGAAGCTTATACCAATATAAACTGCTATTCCTAATAAAGTCAAATCATTTAACAGGATCCCTCTCTGAACCACAAAGCCTATAGGGATGCATTCAAGAAAATGAAGTCCCCAAAGATCCCTTTCATGCCTTTACTCCTAAAAGGTAAATTTAAGCATGTTTGCAATCCTAAACTTAGAGGGTTTGTCTTGGTCAAGTGTAATGGGTTTTAATAAAGTTCAGTAATACTTAGGATTATATTTGTAGGCACTGAAAAGTAAGGTAACTTTTAAGACATACCTCTCTAGGCTGCAATCTTACATAGATCTATTAGCTTGGAGTTCCCCAATCTTTCTGCTTTTTTTGCAGATGGCTGGAGTGGTGGGTTGGAGGTGGAGGGGTTTTCCACGCAATCAGCCAGCAAGCAGCCTAGTACTAGCCAAGAAAGCTGACAAAATAATTGGGCTTTATTTCTAAGTAAATATCCTTAGGTTGTAACTATGGTATATACATTTATTTTGAGTCAGGTTTAATTTCAAATTTGATCTTCTTGAATAATTGGGGGGAGATCTCCTTTTGAATCCTACAGAGGATTCAAATTTATTGATTTATAGTAAAATGTGTTCCTATTTCCCTGATTTGTTTTACCAATAATATTAAATTTTAAAATTGAACCACTTTTTTAGATTATTAGTTCTGTAGTACATCATTTAAATTAATTGAATTTCTACAACAAAATCACAATTAATTGCTTTTTAACTCTAGTTTGTGTATCTTGCTCTTACAATGCATCTCAGAGGCAGTTATCTGCTCCACGGGATTTGTTTCTGCTTGTAATTGTGGGCAACAATGCAGATTTCTTACTTCAACCTTTCTTTCCAAGGCTTTCAGTTATATCTTGATTTGAACATTATTAAGAAAAAACGTTCATTATTACATTGACAATAACACAATCGCTGATGAAACGGTATACATATCATAGAATATTATAATACAATATAAATTCCAGGAGAGAAAAATGTCAATTATTGTGGAAAAGGAGACAGATGGGTGGCATTTGAGAGAAGAAAAGCTATTAAGGGAAATCAACATAATAATTAAATGGATTGTTATATTTAAATGTTGTTACATTAACATTTTTAAAATTAAAAAATGTTTTTGTCTCAGTCATACCAATCACTTTTTGAGAAAGAGCCTTTAGACTATTATTTGAAGTTCAGATGTAACCCTCAACTCACTAAAGTTGTTTTTATAGATGGATATGGCATGAACATGTCTTCCTTCCCCCACCAGCCATTTAAATTAAAATTACCGGAAGAAAATTACTTAGGTTGCCTTTAGTCGGTGCAAAAGTTAAAGAGAAATCTATTTAATCAAAAGTTGAACAGAAATAAAATTTTCTACCCCCTTCACCAGAAGGTTCTGAATATTTAAACAGCACATCTACATTGCAGTAATATTAGAATTAACAACTGTGAAGTGCAGTTGCATTGTATTATTTTCCACAAATCCATTTCATGCTACATTAATCTACTTTATGTTTTAGAAGGCTGCTATTTTAATTTTCCTAACATAAGCATTTTGTTGAGCTTCTTCCCTTTAGTTTTGAAAAAACCAACAAGATACACTATAAATTCCATCCAGTTAATCTGCTTCCTCCCTCCCACATTCCATTTGGGAGATGGATATAGGGATCTTTAGCTTAAAGAATTAGAGAAGAAGATGTTTCTTTGGGATAGCAAGCAGACAGTCACCTCCCCAACTTAATTGTGCTGAGCTTTTGGTATGAGAATAAAATCTGAATGAAAGTTATGACTAAAGTGAACCACCTTGAATAGGACTGGGTGGTAGTATAAACAAAGAAGGAATATTGATAGTTGTGGTTGTGGTGAGTCTGCTGACAATGGGGAATGCAAAATTTGGTGCTGCCAAACACCAGGTAACAGGAGAAGAGTAACCAATAGGAACTAGAGACTGATGCACATTATATATGTTTCCAGAAAATTACCTTATCCCTATATGATGATTTGAAATATTTCACTTAGAAGTCCAAAAATTGAACAGTTTGGAGTATTTTTTATCATAGTAAATTTTCTGAATATTTACTTATGCATGAAAATGTAACAATTACCATTGTCATTTGTTATTGTTACTATGTGGACATGGAAAGTTAAGTTGAAAAATATATAATTGTCTCTTTTTAGATGTAACATTTATACATGAAGGAAACAAAACATTTCTGGACAATCTTGTAAATTTTGAAAAGCTGGTATGTATCATTCCCCACTAAATCCAACATAATAAAAAGTAAAACTTCCATTTCTTATTATTGTATGTCCTCCTTTCTTCTTCCTCTTATTTCTTCAAATTAAAATTGAATTTAATTCTATTTGCTTCAGTTTTCCATTGAATATTCTCCCCCATGAAGTAATTAACTTGATATTCAAGCTTAGTTAATATTTTATATTCTAAATTTTACACATTGTTAATTAATTACCATATTTATTCCTAATTATCTGCTTCCTTCCATACTCAAAATAAAATACCTAGACATCACTATTAATTTTAGTTCTCTGTTTGTTGTTCTCTTGAAGAAATATTCATATTTTTATTGGTTGGAGTAAATGTTTAGAACAGGGATTATTAGATTATTATACTGTATATAAATAGAAAGCACACATTTGAAGAAGTAAAAACATCTGCACAATTAACATTTCCACCAAACCAATAATTATGGTTATGTTAGCCTATGTTAATGTAGGAAAATATTATTGTTATATTTTTAGCAAGTTAGGCATTTTGTGCTGTTTATTCGATATGCTCCCATATGGCTAATTTGTAGACCTATCTGTTCATTGCTCTATAAATTTGGCCTACGTTGATTAAGAGATTGCAACTATGATTGAATAATAACTTTAAAAATATACAGATTTTCCAAGAATAAATCAGCGAATATTCATGGAGATATCATCCAGACCATCTGATCATGCATGTGTATTTTTTCTTTCTTTGATAACATATATTTGTGATCTACCTAGGAAAAATTCTCATTTATTTAAATTTTATTTTATTTTTAAAAAACTATTAAAACCCAAGACCTGCAGTTCCCAGATATATTGGGTAGAATTATTTCATGACTTCTTCAATTTCTGATGCCATATTTCCTACTTTTTGCTGGCTAAAATATTTTCTGTTCACATTAATTACTATTTTGTTTTTGGAAGGAATGGAAGTTGGAGGGTTTTTTGGAAAAATAAAACAAACTTTGGATGCCTGCTCAGCCACCTCTTCCCACAAATGTGATAAGGCAGAATTCAAATGGTATCCTATAGCCCCTGTGATAAAACCTGCAACCATGAGTTCATGTTTGAAATAATCTGTATAAGGATTACTGGAGCAAATACAATCCATATTTCCATTTTATGGTAGATCCCCTCCTTCCCTCATAATTTGGAGCTTGTACGTGCTGGTCATTCCCATTTATTGGCTCATTAATCTGTGTATTTTATCTTCACAGCACATGATTGCAGACACAGTCCGATCATTGAGGCATTGTAGGCGTAACCAATTTGGTAAGTGAATGATATTTTGAGAGGTTCCCCTATCTCTCCCCTATACATCTATCTTAAACATTTAGGAATCAGAGCCTACCTCTCTGTTTTTGTTTTTACGTAGTAAAGCAGGAATACTTCATTTAGCCCTAATGACTCTCCTTTTTTATTGGTATCTTCTTCTTGTGCCATATCTGTCATCGGACATTGGCGATTAGATTGGCAATCCTATTTTTAACAATAGCTGCATATATTTTATTGGTATGCCTGTAGCGACACTCTAAAGATTAATAGATGAGTTATAAGAACTTTTGGTTTTTTTTAAATTACACTTAAAAAGAAATAATATGATTATCTCTAGTTATGTATTAATAATTATTTCTGTCATATTAATATGACAAATTAATTCATTTTGGAGTTTAAACTTCAATTTCCAATGTCTGTTAGCAGCCAATACCAACATATTCCCAGTACCAATATGGCTGATGGACATTAATAACATCTGGTGTCTCACTTTTTTTACAAATCAACATACATACACCAAATACATGAAATCATGGAATAAAACAAATGTCAAGAAATGAAAATCCTATATATTCACATAAATAGTTGTTAGTATTTTTAATTTGCTCAAAATCACTTCCACATCTTGAGTGTTTTATCTAGTACATGAACCAGCATACAATGAAAAAATTAGAACAGCTTTTTCAGTATATCTTTATAGATTTTTTGGGGTGCAGTTTTATCTCGGTTAATGGTGAAAAGTTTGTTCATGTTTGTGCAGTCTTCACATACTGAATAATGTAATGACAGGCCTACTTTATATTCTTCATTAATGTAGAAGTCACACAAAGAGAGCATCCATAGATCACTATGAAATTAGAAATCATTAAAACATTTCCATTATTTTCTAGAAATAAAAATGTAAAGTTCAGGAGTTCCTTAAGATAGATTGTTGATTAAACTTCAAAGTATGCCTTTAAAAAAATGCTGCATGGTGACTGATCTATTATTTTTCTCTTGACAAAACTGTAGGAAATGATATACTCTCCAAAGAGCATGAAGAGCTGAAGCCCTATGTCCATTATTTGCATATCATTGACAACCAGCAGATGTTGTTTGAGCTTTCTCACAGGATAGAACCTCGTATATGAATTCATACTTGTATAATTCCAGCACTTTCAGTTCAGTGAATATTTATGTGCCAAGCATGTTGTTTTCCTAAGAAATTGATGATTACTGAGTTTTATCAGTAATTGGTGCCACACTACACATTGGCCTTTCATGCAAAGCAAGAGGAAATGATCTTCACAACAAACTTCCAAGATGAAAAATGCCAAATCTACTTAGCTACAGAGTGAAGAAATGATTCACCATATTGAAAACCTTATTTTTGAACATTTTTGTTCAAAACAGCTTTTAGTCCCAACTCAGTGTAAATTGAAATAAAATATTCTATCCTTATAAGGGTCTAGCAGCACTGTTTTGAGGAAGATGTTGATAATTTGGCACATGGGGACATACCTCACTAATCATAAGCTGCTCTAAGTATTTATTCTGGTGCCAAAAAGAAAGTATAGGGCAGTATTGATGAATCATCCCCAAGATACATGCTGGCATCCACTTTATGTTTAAAGCATAAAGAAAGACAAATTGTTAGAATATAGATACCTAAGAATTTAAAATGTAAGCACAGTTAATACTTTAACATCTTGTACAGTATTTCAAAATGTGCTGTCTAATAAAGCAAAATGTCACAGCATCAATTATGGTAATCTATTATGTGCTTTCATGCTGGATTAGAATTTAGAGCACTCTGCCTTTAATATTTCTTGTGGGTAATGCTTTTTAAACTTTAGAACCACCTAAGTGTTTTGGTCCTTTCCTTAGTATTTCTATTAGAGGCAAGCAGTGTCACGAAAGTGTTGTGCCTATAGCTTTATTACAAATGAATATAGTTTATTTTATTCTATGTTCATTTCACTGTGCTATTACTAATTACTGTTATCTTCACACTGGTGCACATTGATTGCAGAACAGTACTGAATTGATAAGAAAGAACCTGTCATACTGTGGGGTTCTTGCTTGCAACTTGGAAAACTACAGTGGAATCCCCAGAATTACTTTTTAAAAAAGAAGAAAGTAAAAGTGCTATGGCACACTTACTGACATTATTAACATTTAAAGTAATAATTTATAGCTACTAAATCTGATCTTATCAGTCATAAACATAATTTACAAACAAAAATGAAAAAAGTCCACACAGTGTATTAAGCCAAATTCATGAATCTGACCATGGACAAATTACACTTTGAGAAACAGACCTATTGTTGTTTTTTCCTTACATGGTTAAAAGCTGGGCTTGAATTCCAATATACAAGATGAGGAGGACTCTGTCATAAGAGAACTTGCATTGGAAATGAATGGATGATTTTCAAAGTGTGTCTTGAGAAAAAATATTCTTAGCTTTTTTTCATTAAGATGCAATTACAAAAGAGAAAAGTTGAAGACTTGTGGGTTTCATATTGACAGCAAATCATATTGACAGCAGATTCGTGTTGCTGTAAGGACAAGTTATGCTATCAAAGTCACAGCCTAATGCAGCACAGAAAACTAAACTGATATGAGTAACACTTTCTAGCAACTTGTGTGACGCTTGCATAACTATTTTAATTAGCATATTCATTCTGGATTTATAGTAATCTATGATTAAAAAAAAGTTTTCTGAAGAGGAAGATTTAAAACCTACGTAACAAATTTGTGAGAGAATCACAGATTTGTTGCAATGTATTTGAATGTACTTTGAACATGTGACTTAAAAGTGGCAGCTTTGGTGTAATATTTCTTGTGCCTCAGTTTTCATGTTAAGATATCAAAACTAGGCTTACATTCTTGAAATCATGCTTGCAATTTGTTCTTCAGAATATCTTCTTTATTCTTCTATTAAGTATTCTCAAAAATTGCTTAAAGAATGCAGTAAATAGAATGTATTCCACTGTGCGTAAAGGAATTCTATATGCAGCTTTACACAAAATAGACATCCACAGGATGATACTGATTGACAGTAGAGGCTATGTTAAAAATTAGGCCTCCCTTTTGGAAACACCTGAATTGTTTTCTTTGTTGTACTGCTTACCAACATTTATTCAAGAACTTTTTCTACAAAAGATTCTTCATAGAAAATTGACAGGCAAAATCAGCTTTAAATGATAAGAAATGCTTTTTGTTTGTTTGCAATGAAGTAAGAGTTTTTCCATTAGATTTGACCTTTCTCAAAAAATTGAAAACCCTGTACAGGTATAGTATATAAACAATGTACATTTCTGAACTTAATATACTGGTTATTCAATGTCTTCTAGGAATTATTTGATAGAAATCATTACAATATTTCCTTAGATAGTTGAACAAATTAGAAACAGCATAGATAAATTATTTAGGAATTTTCACTATGTTTTTTTTATAGCAACTTAGCTGAAGAAGCAATATGTTTGTTCGCTGAAGAGCAACTGTTTGGTTTGGCAGCAGGAATTGTAGTAAAAATATGTTACAAGCTTTATTTTTATTCACATACAAAAACAGCATTTGCAGTGGGAGAAGTCCCATCTGTTGTAAATAAGCTTTCTATGCGCACAAATAAACCACACCTTTAGAAATGGAATTGAACATTTTGAAAAAAGGCATTGCAATTTGGCTTGCTTCATAACGCCACTGAAGGTTATATTTGGAGGGAAGAATTAGAGCTTTTGTTCAATCCATGTATTAGGTTGAACCTCTGTTAAGTGTTAAATTTAGTTTAAACTGTTCTTATCAAATAAGAATTCTACATTTGTAGTTCTAGAATAAATTAACTGGAAAAGGTGAGATTTGCAGGAAAGGATGAGTAGATTAAAAAACTAATGATGTGTAACATGAAGTGGCTGGTTCTTATTTCTAGATATTGTTTTGCCTTTATATATACATTAACAGCTTCATATAATTGCAGTCTTAAGACTACAAAAGATTTAATAGAAAATCAAATCTGGCTTTTCTATTTTGCTACCATTCTGAAACTTGTTACTGCTTTTAATGAGCAAGCTTAATGTTTAGTGAAGTAAAGCAAAAACTGGATAATTTTCAAACCTCGTGAGCTGGACTATCTGGTGCCAGATGTTGTAAGCAGCATTACTTGAGTTCTTCATTTCCGTGGTCTCTTGGTCATTATTTAGCTAAAGGGACTATTCGGAATTATGAGCCAAATATTTCCTAAAAATAAGCTATGGTTATAACTTGGGTCTCATTTTACCTGTGCAAGAGTATATAGCAGTCAACTGGACTTTAGATAATTTAAGATATGTTAAAACAAGGGAAAACAAATATATTGATTTCGGACAAGAATGTATTACCTGCTAAGCAGTTTTGTATTTGTTACTTTAGAGCTAAATAACTAGATAATTGCATTTCTGTGGAAGTGCATTCTGACTGTAGATTATAAAAATGAACAATTTTCTCTCCAAGGTTATGTTCAGAAAAAAAAAAAGAACACAATTTGTCACAATTTGGGGAGTCTGGAGTAGAAGCCAGATTTGTAGTGTAGTGCATCTATTTGTAGATCCATTTTATCCTACTTCTGATACATTCATGTAACTATCTCTTGAAAGGAGGCCAACTTTAAGACAACGACTGAGTCAGCCTTGAAAGATCATTAAGGTATATTTTTGTCTTACAAAGAAACAGTCCCTGCATTGAGTCTTTTGTGTCTTGCTGGCTTCAGAAGATTATTGGAATCAAAATTATACAATTGTTTTTTATGCTTTACAGTAATCCCCACTGAACACGATGGGACTTGTTCCTCATTAAACTTGCATAGGATTGCAATATAATTTGGAATGATCCTTGGTCCTCAAAACTACTGTAAGAGCTATAAGCCCCCATAAGAGGAGTACAAATAGCAATTAAAAAGGTGTGTGGGGGGGTGATCAACCCTAGAAATATCTATACAAACAAAAAATCACTGTTGCAGAATAGTGTAAAACCTTTTGCAGTGTATTGGGCACTATAAATGAACATTTGCATGGCTGTAAAAAAAAGCAAGTTGTAAATATTAACCTTTGTAGCAATTACTATTTATTTGCATTGCCTATTTATTGTTATCTTTTTACATTGGTAGGAACAAAGGCACTCTCGAGATAAAAAGAAAAAGCTACTTACTTCTCTGCTGCACAGATTTGGATAATTGGGATGGCACTATAAGATAAAGCTGCTGCTGCTTTTAGCAGTTACTTGTATTTTTGCAGCCCTGATATGGTTGGTTTAATTTTTCCCATTTTAGTCTCTCCAGACCATTATTTTTCAATCTTTGTTAAAAGTAACAAAGATTGTCCAAGCTAAGGTTATTTGCCTAACATCTCAGGGACATACTTGTACTTATCTAGCATTATTGGCATTTATAAAATACACTGGTTTAACAAGAATAGAGTTGACAATGGAGCCCTTGACATGTTCAATTGTTTTGATTTCTGTATATATCATTGTTTAACATATTAATGGGAGCTAGCAAGCAATAATTTGTATGTCAAAAGAATAACAAGCAATACAAAGGTAAAACTTGTAAAAGCAAAATGTTAAAATCTTTTTGATATAGCTTTTCAAAATACAATTGATATTAATAAATTACGTCTCCATGAGTCTTTATTTAACTTGTCTACCATAAACGGATGTTTCAGTGTGTGCTAGAGCTATCTTATATCCAATTTAAATCATGATGTCCCTGGGTGCCCTTGGACAGCACATTGCTTTTCAGTTTTACCCAGTTTCCAACAGTATGGAGGAAGAGGTCTGCAGTATAATCCATAGCATGTTATTCAATTACAGCCTTATAAAACCCTCTATATTTTGTAAGTTAATTGTCAAGAGCACATTATAGACTTGCATTGAATTAATTGGCATCTAATCATACAAGCAATGAGTTCTTTGTTCATTTGACAAATACACAGGAAAGTCTTTGTACATTATAGTCTAACCTGATGCTTGTTAATGAACAAAATAATTGACAAGGAAATTTACTGTCCTTGGGGAGTAAATAATATCAGCTGAAAATTTCCAAATATTTATAATTAAAGGAATTGGGCAGAAACTGTGAAAGACTTCTTTCTGACACCTTAGAATTAGCAGGATGTCCTGGAGGGACCAGTAAGGCAGCTTCTATATTTCAGGTAATATGATCCAAGTAAAATTTCTTGCATTGACATGGGGGTGGGGTCATTAATCAGATATGTTTTTGATGTTCCTACAGTACATGTAGTTTCCTTCAAGTACAGCCTAACTGATGTCAGTAGGCTTATCCAGGTTAATTTCTTGGCAATGATTTGCCTTTATTTTCTAGAATGTTAGTTCAACCTGCCTGCTTATAGTACTGTGATTTCATGTGGCTCCATTGAAGTACTGAATTTGTTGGACTATACTTAGCATTTACTCTGGCAAATTTCATTTTAATGAATAATGCAACTTAATTCCACTATTTCAGGTCACCCACTTTTTACCAATTATTACTCTCTTGCCTTCATTTCAAAAATGCTTTCCTCCACTTCAGCTGCCTTAGCATCTAATTATTGTGAATTGGAATACAGGGGAAATTTCCTGGTTGCAAATAATAGAATAATAATGTTTCTCAAATTTGGAATGTTCTCCTCTTAATGACCATTAAATCAAAAAAGCACAGCAGGCTTGTAAAAATATAGAATGGGAGCAGTGGGGACATCAGTAGAGAGAAAGGAACACACACTGAAGTGTAGTGGAACATTGAATGAAATTTTTGTATATCTGGATCAGTGGTGGAATTCAACAAATTTTACTACCAGTTCTGTGAGTGTGGGCATGGCTTGGGCATGGCAGGGAAGGATACTACAAAATCCTCATCCTCTCCACACCCCACTAACCTGCTTTCCAGCTCTGTTCTGTGCAGGGCAACAAAAGAAGACTCAGCCAATCAGCTGGGAATCAGGAGGCAGAAAATAGATGGGGGCAGTACCAGTCAGAGGTGGTATTTGCTAGTTCTTTGAACTGGTCAGAACCTGCTGAATATCATCTCTGATCTGGATGCAGTCACAGGTTGGGTCATGACATCTTGCTTAGAGTTCACAAGAAGATACATAGTCATTGGACAAACTTCTTGGTAAGAAATTAATGAAGAGTGTTGTGAAAATATTCAAACGCATTCCAGTGGGTCTCATTCTTTTTGATACATCATTTGTACTATCAGATTATACTATATTGGGAAAGAAGGAAGTTAATACCACAAATTATATTAAAACACATAGATTTTTAATTGTCAATTGGTTACAATTATAGGAGCTATTTTTGCCAAAGTCTGCCAGATGGTTGAACAACTTGTAGATGGCCTGTTTATAGTTATCACTGATAGTTATAGTTATCACATGATGCATCTCTAAGAATAATTTGCTAAAATAATTACCAACTATTTCATAGCTAAACATGAACTCTTTTGGGCCATTTAGGCCTACATGTTAGTTTTCAAGGATTTGATACTGATCCTGGGCACCAGGATTTAGTTAAATTAAACTATATGTTTCTTACAATCAAGGTAAATAAGATGATATGCAAGAATTTTGAAATAAACATTCAAATATAAAGGCTGGACTGGATTCTGGCTACCATTTTGGGTTTGGTTTGAATTTTTTTATCTTGTAATTTAAATGAGTTAAATGCATTTCCTAAAGTCCTGTGACCATGTGTGTGTAAGAGGAGTGTCAGCAATTTAAAATGGAACAGAGCATCTTCAGAAAGGATGATTTAAAGCAGGAGATTAACAAAGGAAGCGACTACTCATTCTTCAAGACCACATAGCCTAAATCTAAATTAGCAAATTTTTAATGAAGTGGGAAAACCTTCTGAAATTTTCCCTAATCAAAGATAGCTTAATTTTTGGTTACTAGACTGGGTGGAAGAAGACAGAGGACCTACTATAAAATGGAGGAGCCCATGATATGTGTCTCTACTGAGGAAGGAAGTGCACTGAGCTTTTAAAAAAAATGTTTTCTTTTGTAGGCTTTGGTCTCATGATCAGCTCCATTATTGCCAAGTTTCTCCCAGCACTGGTCATACTTGTTCTGTGTTCCACACTTTCAAAGACAATGTCCTTCCTCGTTTGATATCATTTCTTTCCAGTATTCTTTGATGTCAAAAAATAAAATAAAAGGAAAGCTTGTGAGGATCCTATTGTATACAGGTAATCCTTGACTTACAACCACAATTGAACCCAAAATTGTTGTCACCAAGCAAGACAATTGTTTCGTGAATTTTCTCCATTTTATGACCTTTCTTGTCACAGTTGTTAAGTGAATCATTGCAGTTATTAAGTTAGTAACACAGTTAAGTGAATTGAGCTTCCCCCATTGACTTTGCTTGGCAGAAGCTTATAAAATGTGATCTCAAACCCTGGGACATTGCAACCATCATAAATATGAGTTGCCAAGCATCTGAATTTTGATCGCATTACTGGGGGGATGCTACAACGATCATAAGTGTTAAAAAACGGTCATAAGTCATTTTGTTTAGTGCCATTGTAACTTTAAATGGTCACGAAATGATCTGTTGTAAATTGGTGAGTACTTGTATCCTATGTGTCTCGTTATATTTTAATCAGCATAAGATTTTGTGCAGGAATCTGTGCTGGTAGGTAAGTAAAATGCAATTGAAAGAAAATGAAAGCCACCTGGTGACCTTAGGCTGGCATTCTCTCTCAACCCAACACACCTCACAAGGTTCTTGTTGTAGGAAAAAAAAAGAGAAGAAGGAATATGAGAAATGTTAAGAAACAGAAATAGAGATTATGTTGTTTACCCCTTGAGTGACTTTTGAAAGCTGACCATCCTATATTTGGAGCTTTAAAGAGCAGATGGAAAGACTGACTATAACAAGAATTAAAAAGTAATTTTATTTCTTTACTAGGCTCAGCCTTTGATCCTGGGTGTTTTCAAACAGAATAACCTTCCCATGGATTTCCAGCTGCTTCTTATTTTTCTCCAGGTGTGTTTGCTTGCTGGAAGATTGGATAGGAGCAGTAATTCAACACAATGGAGCATGATGGCATTTGTTCTCTATATAAAAAGACAGGGGTAAAACTATCCTCCCCATTCACTTCCTTTGGAGAGTCCCCTTTGTCCAAGATATTTTCTAATGCTATTTTTCTAGTCTGAACACCTTCCTATTATGCCGCACAATTACAGACATGAGCGACCTCTAGTGTCTGAAAGCAAAATCTTCACACGACTACTTTAATGATATCAATTCCTGGGAAGAGCATATTCTGTGGTCTTCAATAAGTGAAATGGGCCTGCTCTGATTTGTTTGAATAAGGAAGTGGAGTGGCGATGCAGGAAGACCATTATCATTGTGAGGAGTTAGTGATATATTTTGATTTCTCCTTCATATTAAGGAAAGTCTGTAAGTTCAAAGCTAAACCTGAGCTAGCCTCCTTGTTTTCTTTGCTGAACAAAGGAAAAGGGATGAGTTTATCTTCACATAGCTTCAAAGCTGCAAAGTTTCAAACCTTCAATTCCCATCCCAGAGTCATCTGGTACCCAGTCAAGGTCAGGTCTTCCTGCAGGATTGTCAAACATGCGGTCCGTGGCTCAGATGCATTGCATGCTAGCTACACCCTCGCCAGGTTTAGTGAAGGGGAAAAAAGTCACAATATGTCATGTGATGCTGCCATGACAACGTGAGTTTGATACTCCTCTCTTACAGTCTCCCAACCATAGCAGAGCCATGAAGTCATAGTGTCAGGTTTTGCTAAAATCCTTAAGAATTGTATGGTTTATGGCAAGCTTCTGCACAGAACTTGGCATTAGGTAATGTGGAAATTGACTGCCAGTGGGGTATTTTTGCCCTTATTAAGGAGTTCCTGTCATTTTGCTTGCTATGTATGCTTTCTATATTATACTTTTAACTCTTTTTCGATGAGCTGATAATAAAGCTTAAAATCCCTTTATTTACTGGTGTGATTATTATTATTGCTGGATCTAAAATAACCAATTGCCTATTGACCTAATCATTGCCCTGATACCTGCCAAGACAGGAACTAATGAGAATGATCAGCTAAGCTTTTATTTTCCATTGCTTCCATTTCCATTAGGTTTATTTTTCCATCTTGATGAGAGTAGTGCACATTGATACAGTTTAAAAGCTAATGGGAAAATACAGTCATTCTGATATGGCTCACAAAAGTTAGCCTTGCACTCAGCTGAGGTTTGCTGCATTGTGGAGAATTACTCCAGGCCAGTGGTGGGATTCAATTTTTTTTTACTACGAGTTTTGCGGGCGTGGCTTGGTGGGCATGGTAGGGGAAAGATACTGTAAAATCCAGTCAGAGATGGTATTTGCCGGTTCTCTGAACTACTTAAAATTTCCATAGCAGTTCTCCAGTACTGTCAGAACCTGCTGAATACCACCTCTGCTCCAGGCCAGAGGCAGGATTCCATGCACCTATTCGCTAGAACCTATTGTTAACAGTCTAAGCAGTTCGGAGAACCAGTTGTTAGAAGAAATTACTGTCCTAATCCTGTAAGGAAGGCAGGAAGGAAACATTCTGGTGTTGCTTACAGAAACTGCCTCTCCATTAACCCTTATTACATTCTTGGCAGGACTAGATTTCCTGTCTCAGGAACGTCTCTGGAGTTTTTTCCCCCTCTCCCCCTCCAGCTGGTACTTTGCTTGCGTGGAGTGACCATTCAAAGTTACAATGGCACTGAAAAAAAGTGACTTATAACCATTTTTCACACTTATGACTGTTGCAGCATCCCCATAGTCATGAGAGGCCTGGCAAGGAGATCCATGCCTCGATGTGAATGATATTGAACTGATCACACCCAGCCAGTCACATGACCACCAAACCATGCCCATCAACTAAACCACATCCACAGAACCAGTTATTAAAAAATTTGAATCCCACCCCTGCTCCAGGCCATATATAAAAGTGAGAATTGCAACTATTAGATTGACATACTGTTGTCTGATATCAATATAATGTTCCGATAAATAATTTTTGTCTGCCAGTCATCCCATTTAACTTTAGTTTCTGGAATGTTTTGAAATTAAATATCTTTTTTGCTGATGTTCAGGAGATGCCAAGGATAAAGAATTTTCTCGGAGGCTAGGAATAACTATCTCACTTTTTCCATTTTGGTGAGTTGCTGTTCTAAAACCATCTCTACTCATTGTCACAACTTTTTTGTGAACAGAAAAATTTTGCTATGTCAGACATGGAAACCCCTGCCCTATAGAATTCCCCACTTCATGAAGTCTAGCATGCTCCCAACCATTTATCCATCAAATTTGTGGTGTTTGGAAAAGACTGAGCTGAAGTCTTCACTCCGGTCCATGTTTCCAGCAGGAACACGGACTGTTCCTATTGGCTGATACCGTTTGACAGCTAGCTATAAAAGGGAGCTGTCAAATGGCATCAGCTGTTGTCCGCCACCTGGCTGCCTTGTTAGCGCGGCATCTGCGGCAACCCTTTACTGTTACAAAAAAGTAAAAGCTGAAGTTTGCTCCATGTTCGCCTCAGTTATTCCGCCACTCTACAACACTGGCGACAAGGGCAGGACACATATAGAAGCAGCCAGGCAAAGAAGCGCTGAGTGAAGTCGCAAAAAGAGCTCAAGCCACTACTGAGCTGTATGTCACTTTAAGAGCTTACTGTTACTATTCGCGAGCGCGAATGTCAACTTTCCTCAGAAGATCCGGCACCGTTGAGTCGAGATGACTTCGAACCCTGCATTCCCGCCTTTCAGACGACAGCAGAAACATGGGAATCCTACAGAAACCGATTTGACTGTTTCCTAGATGCCATAGACCTCGCTGACATTTCTGACCCCAGGAAAAAGTCCTACTTTTGAAGTTTTTGCAGAGCCACAGTGTTTGACACTGCTATGGCATTATTGGCTCCACGTTCAATTAAGACTGTTCCATGGGAAGAATTTCAGGAAATTCTTTCTAACCACTATTCCCATAAGCCATCCCGAATTGCCAGGCATCATACTTTTAGAAGACGGATTCAGGCAGAGGGAGAGACTAATAGTGGGTACATGACTGCCCTACGAACAACTTCCTTGCACTGTGGGTTTAGAGACTATCTGGAAGACATGTTATTAGAATAACTAGTTTATGGAGTCAGGGATTTAAGGCTACAAAGGTGTCTATTGGCTAAAGGGGATTTAACCCTTAAATTAAGCAATTGAAGAGTCTCAAAGCTGCTGAATATTAGCACTTTTCAGCAGCAGAAATCAGAGGAGAAATCCAATAACCAGAGCGTAGCTCTATCTATTCTGTATGATAGCCTCACATGAAGGAATTTATTGAAAAGAGGTTAGTGATGTGAAACTCAACGCTCAAGCAGCCCAAAACTATCTAATAAGGACAAACAGTCAACCCCCAATCAATCGTCCGATGTCCAGCCCATTTGTGTAAGCTGGGGAAACCATCTCAGGGCATCCGTCATCAGGAATGCCAGTTTGTCCTGAAATGCCGAGAAAGGGTATTTAAGCAGGATCTCGTCCGAAGCAGAAAAGACTTATCCCAAAAGCACTCAGACAACCTCAGCACTGTCAAAAAAAGATTGAAGACTGTTTCACCTGCGTTCAGTGCACACAGCTGACTAAACAAGGCTCTAACCAAATCAGTGTTTGTTTATTATGAAGTGGAAACCTTGCAGGTATGGAGGTTGCACTGGCTTAGCTCACTGTCCATGCATGCAGGAGGCACCTTGAAACATACTGCTTCCAGCAATTGTTCTAGAAGAGGTTTCACGGGCTCGTCCAATTAACCATCTACGAGTGGATCTACCAGGCAAGAACCATTCCAGTCATTGGAAAAAGCAATTTTTATTTCAATTTTCACAAATTTTATAAGGTCACTTGCCTTTAGGAGTTGGATGACATCGGAGTCGAGTGCTGTTGGCCTAAACTTGGTCCTGGTGGTTTGTGCCTTCGTACCATATACAGCGGAAATCCACCTATTGCAAATTGCTGAAAGAGACACCTTTGTTAAGACTATGCTGATTGTGTTCAGTGAGAGCCTGGGCTTGTAACTCGGGTAAAACCCTCAATATACTGTTCAACAGTTGGATCCTTGGACTGAAGCCAAGTCCATTTGAAGCGTGAGTAGGGTACTTTGCAATCCACCCCAAATTATTGATCATGGCAACTGATAATTAATTAGAACAGGGTATATTAGAGCCTGGACTTTCACAAAATGGGAAACCCCATAGGTGACCAACCTCTGAAGAAAGATTTGTTACGCTTAAGAGCTTGTGTGATTAACAGAGCTCATGAATAAATATTTTACAAATTAAGCGTTATCCAGTCCCAGTTATCCAGCACCTGCTTGCAATCTTTTGAGCCAGGGAACCGGATTTTTCCGAATTAATAGTGTCACAGCGCTATCAACGAGTTCCCTGTTTTAATGACACAAGCGCACTGATAACTTACAAGCTATTTGTAACGCATCAGGGTGGCCTTAAAATGTAGGTGCCTCCCAAGGTTCGTGGTGAAGTGTGCCCAGCGAATTTCCTAATTCTTAATGGAAAGACACTTCAAAGGATTTACCTGCGTAATTCCTTATTTTGATAGACATTTAGATCTGCCTAACACCTCAGTTATGCAAAGAGTCAAAGGAGTCCTCGATGTGTTTCAGAAGCATGGACTTAAGTATAGAAAGAGAAGTGCCACTACTTCTTCATCGCCACCTCCACAGGTCGCAATTTTGGGATACCAGAATTGTATGCCTCTTATATTCACTCAATTGAATTCCAAAGTAAGGGCTATTTCATGAGGCACCCACACCAACTAACAAACCGAGCTCCAGCTGTTTTTAGGATTCTTAAAACTTTCTAGCTCAGTTTTTGCCACATGAAGGCAAAAATGGCATAGATGCATAGACGCTTGGATAAGCATCCTCCTGGCAGGGACTAAAACATGCTTTCCCATTGCAGTCAATCATGTCACATCTAAGTGCTTTGTCTGATCCAATTTAACGAGCATAGTTTCTTTAGTTAGCACATCTTCTTCCTGGCATAGGTGGCTGTTCTTAAAGTCATAGATTGTCTATATTCTGAGCACCCATTGCCTTCTTTTCTCACAGAACTTTTTCCCC
Source organism: Laticauda laticaudata (assembly GCA_004320025.1). Taxonomy (NCBI): domain Eukaryota; kingdom Metazoa; phylum Chordata; class Lepidosauria; order Squamata; family Elapidae; genus Laticauda; species Laticauda laticaudata. The sequence goes on along the minus strand of BHFT01017821.1, from coordinate 58,417 downwards.
AGCTGAGCGCAACTACAGCCAAATGACAAAGGAGCTTTGCTGCAGTTGTGCTTCTGTCAAAAATATCCCATGAGTTTCTATTATGACACTAGTTCAAGTTGATGTATGGACAACAAGCCTCCTGTTAGGCCTTCTCTATCAGGTGAAAGACAAACTCCTCAGAATTTTGTCTCCAAGGATGACCAGTGTGGACCTTATTTCAGGCTGCCTATCCTATACGACGTTCAACAGCTGGCAAGCGTCTCTGCCACGCCTGAACTGTCCTTAAGCCGCTGCCCCCTGCCCTGTTCCTGTGAGGATCCTGGCACCAACTAATGCTGTATTACTGATCAACTAGTCTCGAAACTTCCCATCACCGACTCCTTGATATCGCTGCCACCTGCAGGGCAAGCTTAATCGCCCAAGGATCACTGACTGAGTTGGGAGGGTGCCTGCAGTTCCTTTTGCCCCGAATTGTGACTTTCAAAACTCGCCAGCAAGAACGTCTCTTTCAAGGGCGATTTAAACTTTGGGGAACGTATGGTAGTTATCCCTTCCAAGGTTGAGCCTCATTTAAAGGTCCTGCAATGAAGATATCCGCATGTCAGTAGAAGCCCATAGCTCGCATTTATATGACGGCTGGGATGGATGCGCACGACTTTGCAAATTGGATGAATCTTGGTCAGACCATGCACAACTACCAACCGCCTCACAACATCCATCTCAGGCCAGTGGAATACGGACCCTTGGTCCCGTGTGACAGAATGATCTGGCTGACCTTTTCATGGTAGCATTCCTGGTGATAGAATTGATCTTTTTTCTTGAATGGAAGGCACCTTGATGATGAAACCGCACCGACAGATTCAACAGTGTGCATAAGGCTCTCAAGGATATTCGCTACCCATGCACCATCGTGTCTGATAACAGCCCCCAGTTTACTTCCTGTGAGTTTGAGGTCTTCCTAGCTAACCTGGAAATCAGCCATGCACTTACAGCTCCTTTTCATCCTGCCAGTAATGGTCTGGCTGAAAGGGCAGTCAGATCTGCTAAGGAGGTCCTGGAAAGTGCCTGGCATAGATTGGCACTCTAGGCTTGCTAAGTATCTTCTAACCCAACACACAACTCCCTGTGCCACCACTAATAGGTCTCTGGCTGAACTTCTCTATGGGTAGATGTCTGAGGACTACTTTAGACAGACTCCATCCATATTACACTCCAGTCACACCCCTAGGATCAAATAGCCAGATAAGGGAGTTTGCTGAGAGTGACCAGGTCTATGCCAGGAACTATGCGGCGCACCCCTTGTGGATGCCTGGGCAGACTGTGGCAGTAACCAGACTTAAATCTTACAGGGTCCAATTGCAAGAGGGGTGCATTTGGTGCCGCCATATCGATTAATTTAGAAGGTGTTGGAGTTCGTCTGCAGATGGCCCTCAGGACGTTCCTGTGACAGAGAAGCCACCGGTGCTCAAAGAAACTTCCATGAACCTGACAGTGATGAAAGCCTACCTGAGCAGTCATTGGTCCCTCACCCAGAGCTGCCTGAAGCCGAGGTGCCAGTTTCATTGGCACCAGAAGATGCCCGACAAGCACAGAAGTTCCTTCCAGCAGCAGCTCCATCAGAGCCTAGAAGATCTGGCTGCCTGCGCAAAGCACCCAAGTTATCTGAAGGACTATGCATGCTCCATTCTGGGGGAAAGGAGTGTGGCGTTTGGAAAAGACTGTCTGAAGTTTTCACTCCAGTCCATGTTTCCAGCAGGAACACAGACTGTTTCTATTGGCTGATGCCATTTGACAACTGGCTATAAAAGGGAGCTGTTAAATGGCATCAGCTGTTGTCCGCCACCTGGCTGCCTTGTTAGCACGGCAGCCACAGCAATCCTTTATTGTTACAATAAAGTAAAAGCTGAAGTTTGCTCCGTGTTCGCCTCGGTTATTCCGCCACTCTACAACAAAATTTACATAGACTCTCTTACCAAAGGTTATTCTGGGTTGTGCTTCAGAACAGGGGAAATTATCTTAAAAATTTAAGGCCTGGATTTACCCTAAAGTGTGAGATAGGGTGATATTGTGTTGTAGGCTCCATCAGAAAGTTCAGCTTTGTTGTGCCAGATCAATTTGTTTTTATTTCATTGTTTATATATAGCAATAGCACTTAGACTTATATACTGCTTCATAGTGCTTTCCAGCCCTCTCTAACAGTCAGCACATTGCCCCCAACAATTTTGGGTCCTCATTTTACTCACCTCATTTTACTCACCTCACACACCTGTGTGTGTGTGTGTGTGTGTGTGTGTACATTTACATGTATATCCTTAGAGCTACCCAGAGTTTTATTTAAGATGAGGGGCCATATAAAGGTTTTTTAAAAAAACAAAATACATATTTTTTGCGAAAATAATTTCTTTTTTTTTTAATTTCCAAATTTTCCATTAGCAACCCAAGAGTTAATTATCCTCGTTTAATATATGCTTTGGCTACAACAATTTAACAACTCAATACTAGATTAATAGCTTGAAATAAGAGATGACTTAGGTACCCAATGGAAGGTTTTTGTACATTTTGTTACTCTGACATTTCTGATGAAATGGAAGGGAACTTGGCAGTAAATAAATCAAAAGATAATGAAAACCTGAAGGATATAAACATGTTGATTAATTTGACCAAATTCACCTGCACATCAAGTTTCCTAATAAGTGAACTAAAGTTTACCAGAAATGTACTGCCATTGATACTCTTATGTTATTGATACTCAATGATGAAAATCAAGGCTTAAAATGTGAATTAAAGTGAATATAGAAGGATCTGTTGAGATTTATTCTTTTTATACAGGGGTGTCTGGTTTTCATAGTTTTGTACAGCTGCTCTATTTTCTCCTTCAAAGAGTCCAGCCAATAGCCAGGCATTTGTTTATAGAGAACAGGAAAATTGTTTTTTTAAGCTTTCCTCTTAGATTTTCAATTGTCTGCTTTTATGCCTATTTCTCTTTCCTTTTGTTCTCATAAGCTTTTGGAAGAGAAATGAAGCATATAAGAACAAGATTATAATTACTTTCTATTTTACGCGACACTACACTATTCTGCTTAGATTTCAAGATCCTTTCCTTGGCTGATGTGGAAATGCAATTCTCCATGGCTGATTCATAAATGGTTGTCTCTAAGACAAAATGTTTCAATGCCCCTCCATATCATCAGTCCCCAAGTATTGCCAGAATGAGTTAATTACATATGATCATATTAGTTAATGAATATGGATCAGCAAAGGGTGCCAGTGCAATGCTACTAGCTTATAATGGGAAACATTGTGTAATGCTGTGTTATAATCATGCATTATTTGAATGTCACATATTTGTGTGAATGGCCATGATTGAAAGATAAGAGAACATGAGACTCAGCCAAAGCAAGAAGCTAAAAAGTTTACTCAGGAAGATTTCAGTTTATGCAGGACATGAAAAAAAGTACCAGAATTAACAAAGATACTAGCACTCAAGTATAGGAAAATGTGAGGAAAAAGTACCCACGTGGGATTGACTAAACATTGGTGCACCGCTAGAAAATATTAAAAAATGTATAAGAATCATCAATTGGATTTGACTTTTCCATGTTGGTGATGCACCCGGATTCTTTAGGAATTCCAATTTCACCTAGCCAACTAGACTTTTACCTGGAAAGTTAAGAATGTGTAAAAGAAGTGCAGGTTTTATTTGAGAGAGAGAACAATAAAAGTTCTATGTCTGCATTTCTATATGCTTGAGTTCAGGGATGGGATTCAGTCCGGATGGGTTTGGGTGAACCAGATGTTAATTTTATATCCAGTTTGGTGAACCGGTAGTTCCGAAGACCAGCTGGCAAGTACTTCTGAAGAACCTGGGACATTATTGTGATTATGGTTTATTGCACAATCAGCTAGCTGTGCCAGCTGGATTTGGCATTTGTATCCACCTATTGAGTGCTTCCTTGGGATAGGCAAATATTGATATTTGATGGTGTTAGAGGTATAGTTGCACAATTGCAATTGACATGATGAGTTTGCCTTTGCAATGCCAATTACATCATCATAAACATCATCATCATCATCATCATCATCATCATCATCATCATTATTATTATTATTATTGTTATTATTATTATTATTATTATTATTATTATTATTATTATTATTATTATTATTATTATTATTATTATTATTATCCTATGTCCTGTCCTGAATACACAGGTATATTTATGTTGTTTAAGATAAAGCTTGTAACACAATAAAAATGTAAAAATCACATTAAAATATACAAAAAAATTATATCATGAGATACTTGCCAGGCAGATGAATATTAATATATGTAACATACTGACTTTGTGAATTGCATCTTTTTGTTTATAAAAGGATTGAATAAGGATACATTTTCTGTTGCCAAGAGTAGGTTGCATGTAATCTGGAACCAGCTTCCTTTACTCATCAGTTTTCCCTCCTTTCTATTTTTGATCACACATGGTATCATGACCTGTTTATTTCACAACATTCCTGAAAAACAGTAGAATAGATATGGAACTCCCTTATTGCCATGTAATTCAGAGTGCATTGGCTTGAACTGGAGAATGATGATTTATAGTTGCTGAAAATATATCTGTTGTAAATCTGCACACCCCTTACAGACCTCTCAAGAATGAGGTGAGGTCAACAGTAGATAGTTTAAGGTTAAAGGAGTGGGGGTTTGAGGATGTAACAACAGAGTCAGGTAATGCATAGTAGTCAGGTAGTCATCGACTGCTATGAGATCACAGTTGGCTTTTTTGTAGTTGTATTTTGGGGATCCATCATTATGATCCTCTTTGTGAGGGTGTAAATTGAGACAAAAGTCAATCTACCTTAAACTAAAAATCTACTACTTTGATTTGTCAGGATTTCTAGGTTGCTTCAATCTGAATATGAGCAGTTGTTTCTTGCCTGACAAGTAAAAGGAAAGGAAGAAATGGTTTTATTGTCCAGGTTCATGTGTATGGAGGGGGATCTGTTCAATATGTGACTGAGAGAGACCTTCCAAGGAAGGACAATGTGCTACTATTCTCTCCGCTACCCTTCCCTTTCTTTAAACTGAAAAGTTGACAGTAGATATTTTTGTGTAATTGGAATCCTCCAGCACCATCTAGTGTTTTTTTTAATTTATTACTGTTTTACAACAGTACAGATGTTATATAAGGGAATGCAAATAAATTTTAATTATTAGTTTTAATATCTTTGAAAGCTGTAACCAGTGCTTAGGAAAATTAATTTTTAAAGGTTTTAGTTAAATGTGTATACTTTGGGATATGCAAATAATTAGAATAAAATTATTCAAATTCTTTGCAAATTAATAGATGTTGTATAAAGATGCCTCAAAAAAGGTGTTTGCAATTGCAATTAAAAATGTTTCTGTAATTATATTTTAAAATTAAAATACATGGCAATATTAATTTATTGAATTAACAAATTCATGGGTGAACCCTGCAATCCTCATTTTGCAGTTTCCATACAATTCTTCTATGCAAAAAGAAGTATTTTATTATCTTTATTAAACCAAATAATGATAACAGTATTTTTATAATATTGGCTTTTGTGCTTTATTGTGTGGGCTTAAAAAGCCAACAGAATGTAGAAAGCATAAACCAATAAAAGATGTAAGATATTATTTTTAATATGGGGAGAAATTTCAAATTGTATATTATAGAGATAATGCAGATGAAATAAGTATGAAAAATAAATTCATCCAGTTAAGTAAATTTTAGTAGTCAAATGTCAAAACATAAACTGGATTTTCCACTCTGATTTTGTGTCAGTAGTCATATGCCCTGATTTTAGTGTGTGAATTATATAAATTCCCAATTCAGCAGCAGATGTACACGCAAAATACATCTCAGGTGCTGGGACTGTATTTGTTCTAATACTTTAGTAGAATATAGACTTCAAACTTCTGCTCCATAAATTGGATAGATAATTAGGATCCAGATCCTCTTACTGATACAATTTTGGCTGCAATATCGATAATGAACTTATTTTTTTGTTTAAAGAGTGCCCTATGTATCAACTATTGAAAATAACAGCTGCTGTATCACTTAGTTTTTACTCTTCTCTCTGTCAGCTTATATATTCTGTGCACTTATTAGCTAATATATTCCATACACTTGTTCTTTCTCTTTGGAAGCCTTAATCTGGTTCTAAAGGGTGAATTTATAATGACAATGTCTAAGATTTGTATTTGTTGTGAACACAGCAGCTGTGCTGGTGTAGTATATTGGTAATAAGTGTGAAACATTTGCAGCCATGGAGAGAAGGACAGTGTTCTTGTTATCATGCAGCTCATGTACCAGACAATCTCAGCAGGTGTCACTATGGTAGGGAAAGTGTGGATTCATTAAACTGTGATCAATACTACAGCTGCAAAACAATGCAGAAGGAAAACAACCCCCCCATAAAAATGCCATATAAGCATCTTTTTTTTGTCAAGTGACATATTTAAAATTTTGGAGAGGTTCTATCTGATCTTAGTTAGATTTTGTTGCTGCCATTTATAATCATTGTGCATTTTTACATGTCAAAGGCATGCAGATTGTTCAGAATATGAATAATGTCTAAGTAGAGGAAGATGAGAAATCCTCAGAAGATCCAATAAATCAGCCCTGGTACCTTCAAGATGGGTTAGATTCAGAGGTGGTATTCAGCAGGTTCTGGCCAATTCTGGAGAACCGGTTGCAGAAATTTTGAGTAGTTCAGAATACCATCTTTGACTGGTTCTACCACCATCTATTCTGGAAAGCTAATTCTGCACCAAGTGAGAAAGCAAATAAGTTCCTAACCAACCTAGCTGACAACTTTGTTGTGCAAGAGGTAGAGGGTGAAACAAGAGGGACAGTCATACTGAATGTAATTCTTACAAACAGAGAAGAAGAGATAGAGGCAGTTGAAATTGCAGGAACCTTGGGTGAGAGTGACCATGTCATACTAGAATTCAACATTACACAAACACAAGCAACAGAACATAACGACAGCAGAGTCTTGAATTTTAAAAAAGCTGATTTCAATAAACTCAGAGAGAACTTGGGAAAGATTCCAAGGATGAAAATCCTAAAGGGGAAAACAACTCAAGAATCTTGGGAAACTCTAAAAAGTATGATCATGGAAGCCCAGACCAGCCCCAGACCAGCACAATACCACTGAGAAAGAAAAACAAAGAATCCAGAAGAAACCCGATGCTGCATAAAGATATCTCTGGCAAATTGAAATAAAAAAGGACAAGTACAAAAAATGGAAGAAGAACATAACAACTAAGGCAGAATATCAGCAAATAAGCCAGGATCGCAAGATGAAGTCAGGATAGCAAAGGCTCAGAACGAACAAAGACTTGGAACAAAAGTCAAAGAACAAAAAAAGTTTCCTTCAACAGTATATAATATAACAAGAAAAAAAAATCAAAGAAAAAGCTCGGTCTACTACAGACGAGAATTATCGCGCAATGGAAACGTCCAACAGCGCCAACTTGAGAGAAAAAAGCAGAAACTGCTTAAACTCATCTCTTTGCATCCATTTCACACAAAAAAAAACTATAGCTCAACCCACCAAAAAATAACTGTCAAAGACAGACCAGAAATAATAAGTTAAAATAAGCAAAAAAAAATAGTAAAGAGAGAACAACCTGTCTGATCTTGATGAAAACAAACCGACTGCTGACCTGATGTATTACATCCCAGGAGTTTTATAAGGAGCACTTCAGGGTCCATCTCAGAACCACTGCACCATATTCCTTTGCAAAAAATCGTGGTGCCCCCAGATGGAATACCAGTAGGACTGGGGAAAGAGTGATGTGGTTCCCTATTTCAAAAGCGGGAAAAAAAAAAAAAAACAGACCCAGGGAAAATTATAGACCAATCAGCTAACCTCAATAAGCGGGAAGGATACTGGTGAAAGATAATAAAAAAAACGCGATCTACAACATTTTAGAGAACAAGTAAAGTAAATAACTAGCAGTCAGCACAGGTTTGTTAAGAACAGATCATGTCAAAACCAATTTATTTCATTCTTCAAACAGTGACTAAACATTAGTTAGACCAGCAAAATACTGTGGAACATTAATATATTTAGATTTCAGACAAGGCATTCAACAAAGTAGATCAACCTACTTCTTAGTACGCTAAAAAAAGTGGAATAGATAGACACCCACTAGATGGACTCGCAAAGCTGGCTTTGCAAACCGGTACTCAGCAGAGTAGTCGCTTAAGGTGGTCTAGAAGTCTACATGGAGGGAATCAAGGCAGTGGGGTGCTAGCAAGGGTTCCGTCTTAGACTCTGTACTTCTCAAATCTTCATTAATGACCTTAAATGAGGGAATAAGAAGGGGAAACTTACCAAAATATTGCAGATGATACTTAAACTTGCGAAAAAAAAAAAAAAAAAAAAAAAAAAAAGAAAAAAAAAAAAAAAAAAAAAAAGAAAGAACAAAAGAAAAAAAAAAAAAAAAAAAAAAAGAAAGAAAAAAAAAAATAGCTAGCACCCAAGAAGATAGGCTCAAGATCCAGGATGAATCAGTGACGCAGACTAGGAACACTGGCCGTATCTAATAAAATAAATTTCAAATGTCGAGAAAGAGAAAAAGACAAATAAGACACATATTAGACTGGGTGAAGCCAGTGCTCAAACTGCAGTAATTGTGAGTAATGGATTTGAGAGTCCTTTAGTGGACAGACCAGCTAAATATAGCCAGGGCAGTGGTGCCAGGCAGCAGCCAAAATTAGCTAATGTGCATCCTAAATTGTATCTTAAGCAGAGGGATACAAGTCAAGATCAACGAGAAGTACTAATACCACTCTATTAAACCTTAGTAAGACCACACCTAGAGTACTGCATCCAGTTTGTGGTCACCAACATTATGGTGGAACAAAAAAAAAAGGATGTTGAGACTCTAGAAAGAAGTACAGAGAAGAGCAACCAGTGAGATTAGGGACTGGATGAAAAACATACAATGAACAGTTGCAGGAACTGGGGCTTGGCTAGTCTAGTAAAGAGAAGGACCAGGAGAGACATAGATAGCGGTCTTTCCAAATTTGAGGGGCTGCCACAGAGGAAGGGGTCAAGCTATTTTCTAAAGACCTGTAGGCCAGACTGTTAAGCCTGGGTTCCCCAACCAGGTTAGGGAGACAAGCAAAACAGAATGTTGCAGCGTAAGCCAGATAGGCACACAGATAAATGAGTGAGCTAAGCTTGTATGTTTAATTAACATACAGTAAAATATACCAGATACGCTTGTGTTATCACAATTTATAGTTTATTCCATAAATAGCATAGTCAAAATACCAGTCCAAGTAGTCATGTATCATTTTAGTCAGTCCATTCAGGGATATTCAGTTAGCAAAGTCCATGTAGAATATCCTGGGTCAGTTCACTTTACAAATTCAGTCCTTTGTTCTCTCTCCCGTGCGAGCCAAATGCATCTCCCCCTCCAAGCAGTTATTAGGAATCAAAGCCAGAGAGCGAGCACGCTGCCGTCTTGCTTATTTTAAGGAGTTTTGCAATACGACATCCCCTAATCACTTGCCACAGTTAAAGTTTACAGCACTCTTTAACATACAAACCAGGATTACTTATTTATTATTTTACCTAAACCAGTTAGGGTAAAACAATGTTATCCCTAACACAGACAAAGGATAATGGATGGAAACTGAACAAGGAGAAATTTAACCTGGGAATAAGGAGAAACTTTCTGACAATGAGAACAATTAACCAATGGAACAGCTTGCCCTTGGAAGTTGTGGGAGTGCCTTCACTTGAGACTTTCAAGAAGAGATTGGATTGCCATTTGTCAGAAATGGTCTCCCACTAATGTTGGACTAGATAACCTACAAGGTCTCTTCCAACTCTGATTATCTGTTATCTATTGTCTGTTATTCTCTGCCTCCCGAATTCTATCTAATCGGTTGGGTCTTCTTTTATTGCCCTGCACAGGAGAACAGAGATGTAAAGCAGGTTAATGGGGTGAGGAGGCAATGGGGATTTTACAGTATCCTTCCCCTACCATGCACACCAAGCCATGAGCACCAAGCCATTCCCACAGAACTGGCAGTTAAAAAAAATTGAATCCCACCACTGGTTAGATTAGTTACAAGAACTCATATAGCCTGGCTAAAAGATTAACTTGAAGACATCTGTTGCATTTCATTAGCAAATTTCCAGTGAAGGTAAGACTGTTGCTTATATGCCAACTTTTATTATTTTTATAAATAACTCAAGGTGGTGAACATATCCTTCCTCTTCCTATTTTCCCCACAACAATAATCTTCTGAGGTTGGTTGGGCTGAGAGAGAGTGGTTATCCCAAAGTCACCCAAATAATTTTCATGGCTAAGGCAGGACTTGATGCTCTTATATTAATGCAGCTTAAGAACATTTGATTATCTATGGAGAAAACAAATCTAAGGAATAAAATCAGTCAAAAACATACCAAGTACCACCACATTCTTTGTAGTATTAATGGGATCATTATTCTTTGTGATTGTATAAAACTGCAATCAAAGTAACTGCAAACATGACATTTCTTTCCCTGTTGCTTGTGTTTTCATTGCAATATTTAATAGTAAATGACATAATGTGAAGACATTTGAATCACTTTTTTAAAACAAACTATTATCAGCTATCAGTCTGCTATTTGTTGAAATCACATTTCTCTAAATTTTGCAAAGCAGGCTTTCATTTAGAAAGCCATCAAATTAGAAAAAAAATTGAAAAAAAATTGCAATCCTTTGTAACTATGATGATTACATTGCATATTGACAGGAAAAAATTGCTTTCATCAACTGTGCAGAGTATGTAAGAGTTCTTCTTTCTCCAGTTCTATTTCACAGATTCACCTACATCTGTCCTTTGACTCTGTCCTTTGTATGAATTCTGTAGAGAAAGTCCTTGACTTACGACACAATTGGGAGTGGAATTTTGGTTACTAAACAGGGTTCATGAAGCAAGATATCACGGCAAAGACTATAACCTTGGGATGAGATCTAAGTCCTTTCATTTAGCACTGTCATATCTTTCTATTTTGAACTAATAGTTGTAAGTCAAGCACTACGTATACCTGTGGAAGCAAAATGTTTTTTTCTTTAACCACTGTTTTTATTAATTCTCTTTTCCCTCCACTTTTCCCTTCAATTAATTGCAGGAGAGTGGGAGATAAGTATTTTCACTAAATTCCAAAAAGTATGCGCTTACCTGTGTGCGTCTAATGCATATTATTTTCAGCTAGCAATATAAACTACTTCCAGATTAAAACATACTACAAACTTTCAAGGAATGTTACTTTCATTTTCTCTACATGTATTTCATTACTATTAATCTACTCCAGATCTATTTTCATGACATAGGCTCCTTTGTAAGATGAATTGGCTTATATCTGTCCTTTTTAACTGAAATTGGAGCAAAGCTGAATTTTACTACAGGTTATTACTATTACAGTTGTGTTCAGTAAGTTCCTCTGGTTGTTTTGTTCCTGCTTCACTATGCTTCTCAGACCCTGAATTCAAGTGAGCCCTTCTTTTCTCTCCACCATGCATTATATGTTATATCAATTAGTTATATTCAACCAAAAATCTCATCTTTTTCACTTGCTGTGAAAAGCATGTGATTACAAAAAGCTATCGTCTTTAACTTTTAATGTCACAGATGGCTGAAGCAAATTGCATCTTTATTGTAGGTGACTCACTTCATCCTTTAACAATTTGTCAGACTGATAAGAGAGATATTTCTTAGTACCTAAGGAATTTCACTCTATAGATTCAGAATTTATAAGTACACTCGATTCATCTAGGCTGGCTGACCATGATATCAGCATCTGTGCAAAGCAGAAGAAATGCCTCGCTGCTTTTTCCTTCTATCTTGCCCCCCCACCCCCGGCTCCCACCCCACCATCTCCTGTTGATCATTGGTTTGGCCAGATGCTCCTGCCAAACACCCACCTGGCCCAGCTGTATCTTTCAGCACCACTTGCTGGCTGCCAAAGCAGCTTTTAATCTTTCACTTTTCAATGAGGGCTAAAGTAGCAGTTTTTAATTATTCTCCCTCATTCTGGCTACTTAAACAGCAGTGAAGTGTTTTGTAAACCTCAGCTGCCAACTGATCGCAGGCTTGATTCTATTCTCAGTAAAGTATTATGGCAGCACTGTTTTTTCTGAGCTATCAACTGGGTGGACCTACTCAAATAACTCCCAGGGATTGCTGATTCTAAGGAGTTTTAAACTCTAGTTGCCATTCCTCAAAGATTTGATGCCTCTCAAGGATAAAACATGAAAAAATCAGATATTTCAAATTACTTAGCATTTATTAATTGTTAAATGTACTTATTCCCTTTTAAAACACATTTGTGACATAATTAGTTATTTAGTCTTATCTTTTATTCAGCACGCACTTTATTCCCTATTGTGTCCGAGAATTTGTTCTTCATTAAATTGTCTTCCAGGATAAGATTTCACTGCACAATGTATATCTACATAGTGCAGAGATCAGGGGATAACCTATGAAATGGAAAAGAAATGAAAGAGTAATGGACTTGATATCCTTCAGACTTCTTGGATCACAATTTGGACAGCTCCTTATTATTGAACATGCTGGCTACAACTGATGGGACAGAGTACACCAAAGTACAAGTTGCTCATCCTGATTCAGTTCAACTTTTTTTGACTCTCTAAGAAGAGAGTCAATTTGTCATTCTTAGGACTGGCTTTATAGCCATGGGGAAAACCAAGATGTTGATAACAAAACTATGCCTACAGCTCTTCTAGTTGTGTTGAGCTAGCCAAAACTAGCATAGCCGGAATCTGTGCATGGAAACTGTAGTGTCCATTGGTTCATTGTGTTCAAAAAGTTTCAGTAGTCCAGTTGATCCAATGATTAGAAGAAGTTCAAGATTCATCTTAAAAGCATAAAGATTTTATAAAATCAGTAGAAAAACAATCACTGTTAGCTCTAAATAAATAGAATAAAATACTAACCAATTTAAATATTAAAACTACAGGAACAAAAAATAGGACTAAAGTCAAAAGTAAGTAGGTCTCCTTTTGATTTTACAGGTAATCCTTGACTTACAACAGTTCATTTAGTGACTGTTTGAAGTTAGAACAGAACTGACAAAAGTGACATGACTTTTTTTTACACTTGTGACTTTTGCAGCATTTCTATAGTCACATGATTTACATTGGATGCTTGACAACTGACTCACATTATGACAGTTGCAGTGTCCTGGAATCATGTGACCTTCTGACATGCAAAGACAATAGGGAAACCACATTCACTTAACAACTGTGTTACCAATTTAAAAACGGCAGTGATTTACTTACCAAAATTTGGCAATAAAAGTCATTTTGGGCTCAACATTGTCGTAAAAACGTTTATTTCTGATTTATCTTCACTTTTTCTTTCTCATGCTACTTTCCATCCCAAGAAGACAATAATAAGAAAGGGTCAGGGTTCTTATGAGATGTCTGGACTATATTTGTCTGGAAGACCTTTGAAATTAGATTGACTGCCACATGAAGTAGCTTAGATGAAATAATAGGGAAAGGGAGCAATAATCAAAGTAACTGTCTTATTTTTCCATGTTGCAACTTTGGCTCAGAGTATCCATTTGATTGGTTAGGACATTCTGAATGCTTTTACACAGTGGGAAGCCTTTGGTTAGAGAAAACTGTCCCAAAGAGTGCGACTGCAATATTTCCTTGATCTTTCCGATTGTTCTTGATAGGAGCCATATTTTTAGATGCATAATGAGAATCTGCCAAAAAATGAATAAGTATTATGTTATAATTTTAATGCACTTCATGACGAGCACTGAAGGGCAACAGGCTATCAAACATTACTGCTGTTCACCTTTCCTTCCCCCACCATCCGGCATATTAGCAAATATTGCTACAAACAGGTGCATACTCATTATTTCTCCGCATATTGCTGTCCTTTTCCCTCCTCTCAATATGCACTGGAGGCAAATTCACAGCTTTTTTCTATCCTGATAAAGACACAGCATTCTATTCATAGGAAAATGGTTGGGTTCGGCTTTTGGGAGATTTTTTTTTTGTTTGTGCACCACAGGGAGCCTAATCGCGCTGCAGGGGTAGGAATCCAGTCACGCAAGCAACCTACAGCCTGCACTGCCAGCCAAAAAGAAAGAAGAGAGAGAGAGAGGGAGAGGGAGAGAGGGAGAAAGGGAAAGTGTTAATTAAAGGTTGTCAAATCCAGAAGAGCCAGAAGTGGTTTGGGGAAGAGATGAGGGGACATGATTTTCTGCAGAAAAAGAAGTATAGAAGAGATGTCTTTAGCCATTTTTAAAAGGGGAATTTGTAACTTATGTTCTTATTTTTCATTTCATTTCATTGGGACTAGTTATGGTAGCCTTCTTCACTTGCAATATGTAACACTGATAAATATCATTAAATGAAAATAATTCATCATCATTCTATATTCACTCTGAAGACAGAATGCTTTTCAGGACATAACTCACAAATTTTAGTTCTATTTCAGAATGCAAAGCTGTCTTCTAAAAAGAATATACAATAAATATACAACAATAAATTAGTAAAAGCATCTGAGGGTTGGTTAAAGCCATACAAATCAAATTATTGTATGTATTTAATTGAATTTCATTTCATCTTTAAAATATTTTTTTCAATATTCTTACATCAAAAGACTGAGACTACTGAGGTGAATTTCTCTGGAATACAGGCTTAATGGAAAAACTAAAAGACATCAGATAGAAATTAGAATTGTGTTCCCTACGCACAGAACTTAAAATATGTATGGGATTAGAGATAGACAGATAAATTCTTCTGCCTTTTTTTCTATCAGTTCTTCAATTTCACAAAAGTAAAATTGAATATTTTCAAAGCTGAAAATAACATTTCCAAGCAAATATTCACATGCAGTCTGCGATGCTGCCCTTATTTAATGATCAAGTGACCATGAAGTATAAGTGAATATTTTGGCTTTCATGACATAGCTCTCTTTCTGGTGGCCTCTAACTTCTCTGCTTCTCACAATTCCATTTTATCCTCCAAAAGACACAAGGAAGAACCACTTCCTTTTGAGCTTTTTCAGTCACAATGCTAATGGGGATGTTTAGCCAGTAAGAAATGTCTTTGTACTCTATGAAATACAGAGAAATTGTTCCCCAGTTCTTCATCTCAGATGCTTCATGCAAAATTTGAATAGGTATTGATTTCAGATTTAATAGGCAAAGACAGGTAGGTTTATACTGAATTGCTAATTAAATACAGGGGCAACATTCGTGAAAAAAATCAGTGGAACATGACATTCAGCTCCATTAGATGGGAAGTTGGTATTCATAAGCCCCACTTCTGTCTCTATCCACTAATCTGCAATCTACCTTCATTGAGGCAGAACAGAAAATAGTTCTTTTGCTAAACTTTAAAATTATTTGATTGGAAACAGTTTTAAGATATTTAATCTTAAATTCTGGAATTATAGTTATCAAAAGAAAGTTAGTCTGAAGAATTAGGAATAAGAATGAATGGAAGACTTGGGAAACTCCCTGTGTTTGATTTCTTATCTAAAAAAGAGTTCTTTCCTTGAAAAGAGTGAATCTGTTCTCTAATGTAATGTATAACATTTTTCAAGTTGAAATTTTCCCAAGGTCTAAAATTAAGTTTTGTGAAGAGAATTTTTAAAATTTTGGGAAGTCAAAAATATAAAAGATTATAAAAGAATACTGGGTGTATTACGATATCATAAATGTGTGCTTTTTTTGTTTTGTTTATTTACTATTTATTGAATTTAGACATTGCATATTCATTGAAGTATGATGCTTAAGGCAATTGGCAATGGTAATGAAACCTAATTGCTTACTGTTACACTGTAAACACTGTTTTTGTCCCATGAAATGAAGGAATATGACTATTTTTCATTGATTTTCCCCCTTTGAAATAAGATTTCCAACACATAATAAAAATGCCACATTTGTTAATACATTCTATAGACCAGCTCACTTTCAGGGAACAAAATTTTCTGACTGCCACCATTCTTGATTTTATTAGGGATCCTTTCTTTGAATCACTGTATGGATCAGAAATATACATGTTATTGATGGTAGTTTATAAAGAAAGTAGTTCCTGTGTGGCTAGTAGGAATCATCACATGCTCCATGTGGTTTCCAACTTATCAGAAGAAAACAGTTTTACCCTCTGGTTTTACCTCTCAACCAGTTGCCAGTAGCAGGTGTGAGTGTGCACATGAATGAATGAAAACTATAAATTTTGATGTCTGAACTATACTTTGAATAAACTTATGATTATAATAAACTTCTATTTATGATGTTTACTATGAAAATTAAGATTACTTCCATTTCTATCTAAAAGTATATTTTTGTTCTTGTAGTCAGACAGTCTTCACTTTAATATTGTGAATTTACAGTTAAATAATTTCAGACTTTGAAAGTTGCTGCTGGCTGTATGAGAGTAGTCCTTTATTTAGGACTTGTTTTGGATCTGCCTTGTTTATTTATTTTTTTATTGATCATTCAAATTTGTACAACTGCCCATCTCATAAAAAGGCAAAATATCAGTAGTAATAAGAGCAAATAGTTTAACGACTGCAATTATAAAGGTGATGAAAAGGTAACTTTATGAAGAATCTTCACATTTACAACTTTCTCAGATCTGTAAAGCAAAGGAAAACTTTAAAAAGTTGTAAACAGAATAACAGTTTGACACACACATACACAATTAAAACTTTATTTCTTATAAAATACAAATAGAAATAAAGAAAATGAAAAAATGGGAAAGGAATAGGGGAGACAAGCGAAGGCAGTGAGGGGGGGAATAAAGAAACAAAAATTAGTGACTTCTGACTTTCTTCTGTGCAATAAATACACAGTAAAGTTACAGTATTAGCTTTTTGGTTACACCAAAGAATAATCACTAGTGACTAGTCATTTCTATAACAATGCTCCATTTAATTATCAAAACTCAAAATCAAAATTTTATACAGTCAACTTTGTCATCTCCATTAGTTCACTGTTTCATTTATTGGCTGCTTGATCACTTCACTAACTTCCTGGTCCCCTAAATGAGGATCAAAATCAATAACAGTTAACATGGTATTTCTGCTCACTAAATGAACAGGGTTTGTCTTCTTCTTCAACCCCAAGATTATATTTTTAAAGTATTTCAGTTTAAAAAAAAAAGTTCAACACCAAGTTGCTACTTTACAAAGCAAAGTATCAGATTCTGACAATCCATTTATTTCCAGAAATGGTTCTTAGTGAACCTTGTATAAAAACTCTCTTAAAAGGAAGAAGAAACAAGAACCACATCATTCATTACAAACTGTTTTCAGTGCTTCACAGAGGGTGTGGTGATAATGTGGCAATATTTGTGGATTTATTTCCTGGTGTTGATAGGAGACTTTAAAGTGCAAAATAGCTATATTAAACCTCACAGGGCAAAAAAATCATACTGTAAAATCCCAATATGCATTAAGCTGAAGGGGAAAATTTGTAAATTGCCTATCCTTGGTTTAACATTATCTAAACCTGATTTTAAAATGATCTTTTCAGTTACCACAATAGATTCCAAAATGCCACTGAAATGAGGAGCATTGAACCTAACAACTTGGAAGTGGCATGCAGTCTGTATATTTTGGCAGCGGATGATTGACATCTAAATAATGTTGTGTATTATCTCATAGAGTAGATGTACAGTGCTCTGTATGTCTGATTGCAGGTTCCATCCCTTTTGGAGGGGTATGTACATATATGAAAGGCACAGAAGTTGTCCACTTATTGCAATGCTTTTTAAATCATTTTGACTATGGGTGTCCCTGATTCTGTATTATTTATCACTATACTAATCTCAGTTCTGATCATGGTCTGTGTATTCTGCACAAGCACTGACAAGTGAAGCAACTGAAAGGTACGGTCATAATAAAATCAATTATAAGAGAAAAATAAGTCAACCACATGAAAAATAAGGCTAAATTCAACCCCTCAATTCTGCACTATATATTTTTTTAAAAGATGTCATGGTTTGGCATGCAGGAAATACTTTCAGGATTTCACTTCCACCTCTAAACAATACTAACAAAGCATCTTTAGAAATTTTGGCTGAAACAAAAATGCCTGTTTTTTTTTATCATTTCCATGTTAAGTGTGACATGTTTGGGGTTTGCTAATGCAACAGTCACTTTTGAGAATCATCCAAACAGAAACCACATCAATAGATACAAAACCCTTAATTACAGTAATGTATGTACTAAAGTTGCCTCCTCCTCCTTCTCTGCATCCCCCCCTCCCCTCCCTCCTCCCCAACCTTTCTTCATTCCTTTGGGTCTCCCAACTGCAGCATCTCAAACCCATCACAGTAGCGCACACTTAAAACTGTGGCAGGAAATTTGTTTTACAAGGCTGGTTTTAACTGAACTACCTGCTGTGAGCCACATTGCTACTGTTTGGAAAATGAATGATGAGAGCAGCAAGTCTGTGATTTCATTTGTTCAGACCGATTAGTCACACATTGCCTACAGTATCATTTGCTTGTCACTTAATGACTGACCAGCCTGCCTGAATCATTAGTACTGTAGCGCAATGAAAGGAAGACATAAGCATAATGTGGAGCTGAAGGAAAGCGGAGTGCTGTTTTACCTAAAAGAAATGGTGCGCAGAAATCCAGCACAGCTGCAGGTGTTCCAATGACAATGTGGGAAGCAGTTAGCTTCCAATTTAGCAGAAAATTAAGAGCAAAAAAACTGTTATTTGTGAGAGAAGATACTCATGGCAAGCAATCATCCATGCTCTATAGCCACAAGATGAGCATTCAGCTGTCTTTGTCGTGACTTAAAACAATTGGTATCTTGGGCAGCATTCAACACAGATTGGTGCTCATTATCTGCATTTTATTCTTTCTTGGGATATTTTGTTTTTCTCTCCTTCAACTCACTCCCCCCCTCCCCATTTTATGGTTAATTTGCTTGCATGAATGTAAAGCTATTTAAGCTGAAAATCTGGATTGTGGTTGATTGTTGTGCTCTATATTTTGTGATTCACATAATTGACAATGTTCAAATTCATAATTCATTTTGATTCATGCCTGTGCAAGCAAACCCCTTTTTCTAAAACAAGTTACAGACTAGATTCGAGCTTGCAGATTCCTTTGGTCAGATGCCACAAGTCAGAAATGCATCTTGTATTAATACATTTTGACAGGATAGCTAGAATTCTCTTCCAAATCAAAACAACTTGGTACTTGAAATCCAGTTGGAAATTCAATTTTAGAATCTGAAATCATATCTGTTTATTCACTGTGGTTTCTACAAATTCTCTAAAAGGGCAGCAAAATGTTGGATGGGGATTTATTTGACAGGAAGAAGAAAACTTGGAAAAGATGGTCATGTTGCTGTAAATGTTGTCAGCAATCAGCAACAACCTGCCAGCTAAAATTTTATATAGCCCAGTTTTATGTGATGCTGTGATGGTCACTAGTTTTAATGGTTTGAAAAGGTAATTCAGCAAATTAATGGACACTAGATCTGTCAGCACAGCCATCTGGTTGGCCCTTATATCCAAATCAACAGCATTTATACAAGCAGCTCTAATGTAAGGCCTCCAAAGCTTGCAAAATTCCTCAGACTGTTTTGCAAAGACAGCTATGGAAATTGATACTCATTAGGTTCCTTCTATTAGAATCCATACATGTTTTAGGTTAATATTTGGTTGGGTTAGTGGGAGCAATAAATTGAATCAAAATGATACCAGGTTTTTCACGGACCTGCTGGATGGATGGTTTCTGAGTGTGAAATGGAGTAGAGAACTTACAGAAGTCTTCTTTTCACTGGACCCCATGGCCTGTTGTGAAAATGCATCTCTTCAGATGCAGATACCAGAGAGAACATTGTATTTTTGTTTCACCATATCAAAGCTTGATGTTCTGAATTCCATTTGAGATTAGCTGAAGCAGATGAATGTTTTGATTTTTTTTTCTTCAGGTGAAAAAACAATCTATCACAATTTAACTTTACAGGTTATTTTCAGATTATGTGGTTTTCTGAATTGATTAACTGCCTTATTAATTTTAAAATTATTTTTAAATCAATTCTTGATTCTTGTATGCTTAAACATACTCTTAGTTGTAGCAACTAATTCAGATGATTTATTATTAGCACAGTATTTAGCTGACCTTACATAATTAATAACCTTCTTAAATTAGTGCCTTACAGATGACTTGAATTTTTAATATTCAAGGAAGGGTATTATGATAGTTTTGAACTTTGGTATTGGAGAAAACTCCTCAGAATATTGTGGACAGCTATGAATCAAACAAGTGGATAATCTAACAAATCAAGAACTCTGGGTTTATTCAGGCATAAATGACCAGCCTAAAATTATCACATTATATGAAGACTTAGTTCTCCGAAGAAGACTATAATGTTGAAAGATGGAAGGAAAGTGAAGACAACCAGAAGACTTGAAGGACCTGATCAAGGACAGATCAAGAAAATCTAAGAGTCAGCACTGAATTGGTGGCAGATATCCATAATCATCAGTGTAGAATTTATAAATAGGATTTCATAAATTGTTGTTTCAAAACATGCTTTGCAGATTTGCAGTCATTTTCTTTGTTTTTCTTTGAGGCTTTGTTTTTCATAGATTCTTCTCTTTCAATTTTTTGAGCATGGTGTTTTTGAGCTACTTTATTGTCAGAGTTGTCAGAAACTGCTATGGCTGGTTCAGCTGCTTTTTGTTCTAGAACCCAGAAGCATCTTTGGTTTTCCATATTCTCTGCTTCCAAAACAAGCCCAGGGAGAGAAATGTCATTCTAATATCTTTGGGTTTAACTGAAATATGGAAACTTAGAGAAACTGCATATTGTTGGGATATGCTGAACAATGAAAGAAAAAGACATTAATAAGCATCCTTTGGCCATCTCATAATAAATACAAAACTATCATTTTTCCCATGGGAATTCCATAAAATTTCAAGAGCAAATGATGTTTTACCAGAATATCATGCTTTTTAAATTTTACAGAAATAACGGAGGTGTAGAAAAATAGTATGATGTAACTTGGGTCATGCCATATATATATATATTTAAGTTTTCCCGGGTACTTACATGTATGGTATTCAGCTTTGTTTAGGTATTTTCCCATGTCATTATAGTTGTGCTTTTAAAGTTGTAGCTACAACTTTAAAAGCACAACTATAATGACATGGAAAAATACCCAACAAAGCTGAATACCATACACACACACACACACACACATATGCCAAAACATTGCTACAACTTTAAAAGCACAACTGCAATGACGTGGGATAATACCCGAAGGAAGCTGAACAGCATATAGATACATATAGATATATACAGATTACTTTACTCACTCTGAGCCTTCTGATTTAATGTTTTTAGCTCTTTTGTTTTCTCTAGCTCTTCACTGAAATTGGATGGCCAATGGTGTTGTGTATAGAGCTTGGTAGACTCCAAATATCTTAAACTGATTGGCCGAATAGGCCATTCTCGGATTGGTCAGTTAAGCGCCATTCCGATTGGCCCGCCTGACGGCGGGATCACTTGAACAACTGTCATTGGCCACAAGCCGGGAGCAAGCCGCTATAAGAAGGGCTGCCGCGGCTTGGGTAAATATTCCGTTACAAGTCACTATACTGTTTTAATAAAGAGCTGTTTGTTGGAACCCGGTCTCACGCACCTTATTTCCAAATGGAACAAATACATTTAAATAGTTAAGTATTCTGCCTTTACTTTTCCTCATCTTGAGACAGCATAGACTTTGAATGCTGCCACCTATTTTACACCATGTTTTGTACAAGCTTCTTTAGAGTGGCAGTCCCAAACTGAATTCTCAGCTCACATTCAGCCAGTTTCAAATTACTCCCAGGATATGCCTAAATTACTCCTTGGAGCTCATTACCCCACACCCTCCAGTTTAAGATACCCCTGAGCTAGAATAAGAGAATCCTTAAAGACTGGTAGCATTTTTCTTCCTTCCTTCTTTAACAATGAGAGTTAACACAGAGTTGGCTTGAGTTTCTTTCTAATATTTTCTTCCGAACCTTGGCTTAAATCACGTTTTGCTAATTGCCTTGGCCTATCTTCTCTAATTCTTCTTTTTGCAATAAAGCCACCAAGAAATTGCAAGGTTTTATGTTAGACCAAGAAAAACAAGCTTCCTGGAGGAATGAGAAATTACTTACAGATCTTACAGACTGAATTGGAAGGGACCTTGTAGGTCATCTATCCCCTGCCCAAGCAGGAGAATTTATACTATTTGAGATAAATGCCTGTCTTAAAAACCTGTGGTGATGAAGTACCCACAACTTGTGAAGGCAAACTATTCCACTGGTTAACTGTTCTCACTGTTAGGAAGTTTCTCCTCAGTTCCAGGTTGCTTCTCTCCTTGATTAGTTTCCATCTATTGTTTCTTGTCCTGCTTTCTAGTGCTTTGGAAAATAAATTGAACCCTTTTTCTTTGCGTCAGCCTCTCAAATATTGGAACACTGTTTCCATGGTCCTTCTCTCCAGACTAGCCAAACCCAAATCCTGCAGCCGTTCCTCATATGTTTTAGTCTCCAGGCCTTTAATCATCTTAGCTGCTCTTCTCTGCACTTTTTTCCAAAGTCTCAACATCCTTTTTGTATTTTTGGTGACCAAAACTGGAGACACCATTCTCAGTATGGTCTCTCCTGTGCAGTACAGGTAGTCTTCAACTTACAAAACTTTATTTCGTGACTGTTTGAAGCAGTGGTTGGATTCAATTTTTTTTTTACTTCCGGTTCTGTGGGCGTGGCTTGCTGGGTGTGGCAGGGGAAGGATACTGCAAAATCCACATTCCCTCCCCACCCCACTAACCTGCTTTCCAGCTCCGTTCTCCTGTGCAGGGCAACCAAAGTAGACTCAGCTGATCAGCTGGGACTCAATGGGAGGCAGAGTCTAGGTAGGGGCAGGGCCAGTCATGGATGGTATTTGCCGATTCTCCAAACTACTCAAAATTTCCGTTATCGGTTCTCTAGAACTGGTCAGAACCTGCTGAATACCACCTCTGGTTCAAAGATTATTTATTGATTTGATTTGATTTCATTTGATTTGATTTGTCCATCACTTAAGCAAGGTATAAAAATAGGTATAAAAATAGACCTGAGCATGAATACAGGAAATAGGTACGAATAAATGGGGACAATAGGACAGGGACAGTAAACACGATAGTGCACTTATGCACGGCCCCTTACAATGATACAGAAAAGAACGACTTACTGTACGAATTATGACAATTTTTCAAACTTAGAACCATTTCAGCATCCCCCTGGTCATGTGATCAATAGAAAGACACTCGGCAACTGACTCATACTTATTTATGACGGTTACAGTGTCCTGAGGTCATGGAACCATCCTTAGCAACCTTCTGGTAATCAATGAGGAAGCCAGATTTACTTAACAACTGTATTACTAACTTGACACCTGCAGGGGGATTCACTTAACACTTATGGCAAGAAAAGTCATAAGACGGAGAAAGCTCACTTCAGAAGTGCCTCATTTAGCTATAGAAATTTTGGGCTCACTTGTGGTTGTAAGTCAAGGACTACCTGTACTGCATTGATGAGACCCGCTTGGAAAATACTGTGTCCAGTTCTGGTCACCACGATGCAAAAAAAGATGATGGAGTTCCAGAAAGAGGCCAGAGAAGACCAACAAAAAGGATTAAGGGACTGGAGGTTAAAACAAATGAAGAACAGTTGCAGGAACTGGGTATGTCTAGTTTGAGGAAAAGAAGGACTAGGGGGGACAGGATAGCAGTCTTCCAATATCTGAGGGGCTGCCAAAAAAAGAAGAGGGAGTCAAGCGATTCTCCAAAGCACCAGAAGGCAGGGCAAGAAGCAATGAGTGGAAACTAATCAAGGAGAGAAGCAATTTAGAACTAAGGAGAAATTTCCTAACAGTTAGAACAATTAACCAGTGGAACAACTTTGCCTCCAGAAGTTGTAAATGCTCCAACACTGGAAGTTTTTAAGAAGAGACTGGATAACCATTTGTCTGAAGTGGTGTAGGGTTTCCTCCCTAAGCAGAGGGTTGGACTAGAAGACCTCCAAGGTCCCTTCCAACTCTGTTATTCTATTCTATTCTATTCTATTCTATTCTATTCTATTCTATTCTATTCTATTCTATTCCCATTTCCTATTCTATTCTATTTTACTCTACTCTACTCTATTCTATTCTACTTTACTCTACTCTACTCTACCCTACCGTACCCTCCCCTCCCCTCCTCTCCCCTCCCCTATTCTAAAGATGATTAGGGGGCTGGAAGCCAGAACATAAAATGAACAGTTGTGAGAACTACGTGTTGTGGCCTGTCAGCCGCTGGCCCCTCCAGCAGCCGAATCAGGGGAAGAAGCGTCGTTGTGGGAGTCAGCGCCAATATCAAGGCAATGTGAGAGCTCCGAGGGGGAAGAGGGAGTGGAGCTGGCAAAGAGAGAGAGAGAGACAGGGGCAGAGCCTGGGCTGTCCATTAGCCCACAGATGGAGAGTCAACAGCCCCTAGGTCGGGAGGTGGCTGATGAGGAAGAGGAAGAACAGCTGGGTCCAGTGCCTGATGCATGGATGAGCAGAAGGCAGAAGAGAGAAGAGCAGTGGAAATCTATGGGCCAGTCCTTGGGATGGAAGAGCCACCACTGCAAGTGAAACCCCACTCTAGGTCTGGGGATAAATGCAGGGGGTAGAGATGAACAGGCATGGCAGACAACTATTCATCTTCCAGCCGAATGAACTTGTTAGCCTGCAGTGAGAGAGAAACTTTTTGCTGGGATTGCCAGCATTCCTAATAAAGGAATCTTTTGAGTTCACATCAGATAGTTTGTCATGTAAAGAACAATAAAGATTCTTCTGCCACAGTCAAAGAGGTTGGAGTAGAAGACCTCCAAACACCCTCTAACTCAGTGGTGGGATTCAAAAATTTTTATTTCCAGTTATGTGGGCATGGCTTGCTGGTAACGGTGTGGCTTTGTGGGTGTGGCTTGGTGGGCATGGCAGGGGAAGGATACTGCAAAATCCCCATTCCCTCCCCACCCCACTAACCTGCTTTCCAGTTCCATTCTCCTGTGCAGGGCAACCAAAGAAGACCCAGCCGATCAGCTGGGACTCAATGGGAGGCAGAGAATAGAGGGGGGGGGGCAGTCAGAGGTGGGATTTGTTGATTCTCCAAACTGCTCAAAATTTCCGCTACTGGTTCTCCAGAACTGGTCAGAACCTGCTAAATCGCACCACTCTTCCAACTCTGTTATTCTGTTATTATTATGTTATTAAATGAGGACTAGCTGCATTTCAAATTTTATTGGTCAAATAAAAAGGGATCTTCCCAGGAGAATGAAAATACTTATTAGCATTCAGGGAAGTATAAATATAGTAAAAATGTATATGGTTTTAAAATTGATATTCCTCACGAGCTTGTTGCCTTTGCTAATCTATTTAGGTAGTTTAAATTTTGATTGACAAGTTGATAAATTTTCGTGGAATGGAATCCAATACTAAGGATTTTTATTTTATTTTAAAGCTATGGCTTGCTCATGCTAATCAAGATTCTGATCTTTTCTATTTCAAACTATATCCTTGGGTCTAGTTGTTAATATCAGTAATAAAATAGAATAAATATCATTTGGGGGTTATATTCGCTTACAGACTCAGCCAGGAAGTTATTATTAGGGACTCTTGAAACCATGGTAAGAATCTGGCTAATTATAGGGAAATCTCTGTGATTACCTTTAATATTAATTATGGATAATTCAAGTGGTCTTTGACTTACAACCTGTTGTGGCCCACCAGTGGCCAGCAAAGCTGGCGGCAGACTCGGACAGTGAGGAGGTTGGGGAGGAACATGGGCCAGTCCTGGAGTTTGGGGAAGGCTCTGACAGGGGCTCTGCATCGGAGGCAGAGATGGGGCCAGGGCCGTCTGACAGTTATCAGCTGTCTTCAGAGTCAGAGATCAGTGGGGAAGAAGAACAGCTGGAGCCTGTTCCCAATGTGCACATGTGCAGAGCTGCCAGAAGGGAACACTTAATGAACAAGGGTCAACTCGGGAGTAAAGGCTCAGGTGGATGGCCCTTTCCATCAGGAATAAAGAGGAGCAAAAGGGGAGTAGTGTTTACAGGAGACAATTAGTTCATTTAATTAGGGCCGGGGTCCCGAAACTTGGCAACTTTAAGACTTGTGGACTTCAATTCCCAGAATTCTATGTTGGCGGGAGAATTCAACTTTAAGGAGTTGAAGTCCTTAAGTCTTAAAGTTGCCAAGTTTGGAGTCCTCTGAATTAGGGTGAAAATTTGTTCATGACTCCCTGCCAAGTATTTTCTGGCGCTTGGAAGCTCTGTGATGAGGGCAAGTTGATGTGATGAGGAACAGTTGGAGCCTGTTCCCATTTGTGTGCATGTGCAGAGCTGCGCGGAGAAGGGAATAGTTAAGGAACAAGGGTCGACTCGGGAGTAAAGCCACAGGTGGACAATAAATGGCCCCTCCCAGAGGGAATAAAGAGGAGCGAAAGGGGAGTAGTGTTTGCAGAAGACAATTAGTTCAATTCAATTCACGAGGGTGGAGATCTGTTCCTGACTTCTTGCCAAGTAATTGCTACTACAGTGTGGCGTGTGGAAGATATCGGCCTGGCAACTCTCCAAGCCTGATAAAGGTCTGTAGTTGTGCAATCTCTTGAAAGACTGTTTACCAGGACTTTGCTGGAGAGGAATTCACTTTTACTTAAATAAAAGGGGTTTTGTCAGGATGAAGAGTGGGCTACAGGATTTTGGGAAGCCTAGGTCAGAACACAGCCATTTGTTCAGTGACCGTCTGAAGTTACAATGGAAAAAAGTGCTTTACAACTAGCGGATTCTGACCTTTGCTTCCTCAATGCAGCTCAAAAGTCAGTAACGACACTTACGGTGTGAGTTTTCGATCTCCCTGGCCTTCTGCCACAATCCTGGCAATGATTTTAAAAAAAAAAAAGGGTGGGGGGAATGGGGATTGCAAATGGCCAGCCAGACCAGATAAGCCCTGAACTGAGGTAGCAAAACATGTAATATTTTTAGACTTGCGCTGTTCTTGTTGCTTTGGCACATGATGGGAGATGAAATATGTCCTAGCAACCCAGAGAAGCTCTCGGAGTTGCTACATAGCAACCGAGCTGCACAAACTCCAATCTCGGAAAGGATATTTCTTAGTCAGTCCAGGAAGGGAAGCCATTGTGTGTGTGTGTGTGTGTGTCTGTGTCTGTGTGTGTCTGTGTGTGTGTGTCTGTTTGCATGTGTGGCTTTATGTGAACAATTTAATTCATTCAATCGACAGCTGTTCCTTTTTTCCCCCCATCACTGTCTTTCTGGCCTGAAATTTGCCACGGGAAATTCTCTCTTTCTTAAAAAGTTAATTTCCATTTGCACGTAGTCCTTGATGTGCAACAATTTATTGAGCGACTGTTCAAAGTTACCACAGCATTGAAAAAAAGTGACTTCTGAGCAGCAGCAGTAGGGGGTTGGACTGGAAGACCTTCAAGATCCCTTCCAACTCTGGTTATTCCAGGGGTGAGCTGCTGGGGGTTGGGGAGAGCCCCTAGCTAAGATTCTGCGTAGTTCGGAGAACCCCCAGATCCCACTCCTGGCTGGGCCCACCCACCCTTCCCCTCCCCTCCCCTCCCAGGAGTTCCCATACTGCCCATTTTGGATGCAGGTAAGTGCAGGGTGTGCGCGGAGCCTGAGGGAGGGCGAAAAATGGGCTCCCGGAAGTGCGGGAAGGCCGAAAACAGGCCTATTTCCAGAGGCTGGGGAGGTCATTTTCACCCTCCCGGAGGCTTGAGGAAAGCCTTCAGAGTCCGAGGAGTGCAAAAACAACTCCCCCTTGCCGTGGTGCAGGAGGCTGACTAGGCCATGCCCACCATGGCCATGCCCACCCAGCAACTGTGCAATGAACCTTTTGCTAATTTTTTTGAAGCCCCCCCCCCGGCTTATTCTGTTATGATCCTGTTTCACATGACCGTTGCAGCCTCCCTGTGGTCACGTGATCAAAATTCAGAGGCTTGGCCACTGGCTCCTATTTATGACGGTTGCAGAGTAACCTGAGGTCACGTGAGACCATTTTGCGACCTTCCGACAAGCAGAGTCAGCAGGGAAGGCAGCTTCCCTTAACCACTGTGTGACTAACTTAACAACTTCATTTCATTTAATGAATCATTTAAACAGCTGTGGCAAGAAAGTTCGTAAAGTGGGGCAAAGCTCACGGAGCAACTGTCTCACTTGGCAACGGAATTTTTGGGCTCAGTTGTGGTCGTAGGTCGAGGGCTTCCTGTATTCTCCAGCCATGAACCGGTTGGAGAGCTAGTGCTTCCTTTTGTCCTTCTCTCCTTCTCTTGTCTTGTTTCTCCTGATCAGAGATGAGATTGCATGCAGTTCATGAATTGATTGATTGATTGATTGATTGATTGATTCATTCATTCATTCATGTATGTCACAATATAAGAATTCATGAACTGGAATAGACATGGTAACAGCAGTGGTGGTAAGCGACCGGTTTGGCCCGGTTTTGGTGACCTGGTAGGAAGGATGAGCAGCAGAGACTACAACAGTTCTCTCTGCCACTCTGCAGTTGGGCCCACCCAAAGCCACTCATAGCCCACACATACTGTTGAGCTCCCATACTCACTTTTATCTGCTGAATTTGATGCGCAGCTGCTTTGCGTGGCGCAGCAGAGTGCTGTGTGGTAACTGCTGAAGCGACCGGGATTCGTGCAGGCTTGCGGGAGGCGAGTTAGAACCCCTCTGCGCCTGCGCAAATGCCTCTGTGCCTGTGCAAAGTGCGTGTTTCATGCTTGTGCACGCAAAGTGTGTGCACACACACAAAGCATGCCCACCAAGCCATGCCCACCAAACCAGTGGCAACAATATTTGAATCCCACCATTGGGTAACAGGTCAGACAATGGGGACTGTTTGTTGACCCAGACAGCTTGGAGCCTGGGCGTGGCTTAGCTTGACTGATTCGTATCTAAGAGTTGCTTTGTCCTTGCAATATAGCCTCTGTATTACATTGCTTCTGTGCTTCAGTGCTGGTGGTTCTGGTTCAGATTGCTTCTGCTTCTTGTTCTTGCACTTGCTACCACGTTGCAAGAACTGCATGGGTATTGTATACATGCATCATGTTTTATATTATTGTATACAAAGACATTTCTTCTATAAATGAATCCTGATGAATTATTTACTTGTTTGCTGGTTGGATTGCTGCAAATCAGAGGTTCTGACCAGTTCAGAGATTCAGCAGGTTCTGACCAGTTCTGGAGAATCAATAGCAGAAATTTTGAGTAGTTTGGAGAACCAAGACTGGCCCTGTCCCCATTTATTTTCTGCCTCCCGAGTCCCAGCTGAACTGACCAGACAAACTAATTGCTTCCTGCAAAAGCTCACATCCCGTTCACTCCTCTTTTATGTCCTATGGGAAAGGGCCAATCATCTCCAAGGTGTGGCCTTACTCCTGAGTTGACCTTGCTTTTTCAATTGCTCTTGTCTTCTGGTAGCCCTGTCCATGCACAGGCTGGGAACCAGTTCCAGGAACTCCCCCACTTCACTGCTGTCTGAGCCGGAAGGCAGCTGAGGACTGCCAGCCTACCCTGGCCCCATCTCTGTCTCTGATGCAGAGCCCTCCTCTGGGTCTTCCACAGCCTCCAGACCCAGCCCAGGTTCCTCCCCAACCTCCTCACTACTGTCCAACTCTGCTGACAGCTCCATCAGCTGCTGGTGGGCCATAACACATTCTTACTAGGATTTTAACATCTTTTTTTTTTTTTACTAAGTGTGGAATTAGGTATTTAGCTAATTTTCATTCAGATCCAGACTTTTCCAAATGACTTGTTTTGTCCATATCAGAACTGTCTTTATATGTCCATCTGCTTGTCTGACCATGCATCTATTTGTAACCAATTTCTCAAATATAATCCACTTGTCTGCAGTGTTGTTGTTTTTTTAAGAACAGATTTTTCTTTTGGTTTTATAGTTCCTCCAATATTGTTATTTGGGTCTGCATTTTGTTGAGTTGCAACAAAACACATTGAAAAGTGTGATATTGGAATATAATTTAAAAAAAAAAACATTTGTAAACATGCATATTTACATGGTTTCAAAGATCCTTCAAGATCTGGTTTTGCCAGTAAGCCTGTTGATCCCAGAGGATGGGTAAACTGATGAGGTGGCTCTATTATTATTAACTTCCCTCTGTCTTTTAGAATTTTTAATGGTCTTTTAATAATAATAACATAAGAATTTTAGGTAATGGTTGCCTTATTTTTTTACTGTTTCTACGGGATTGCTGTATGGTGCAGAGTCATTTTCTGTGAAATGAGCAGTCATATACATTTGTTAAATAAATGAAATAATTAGATTTATGCATTCCGGTCTATGCATGGGCATGAATAAAGGAAAAGATGTTTAAAGTGTGGCCATGTCAAAAGGCAAGACTTGGAATACTGCATCCAGTTTTGGTCACCACGATGTAAAAAAGATGTTGAGACTGTTGAAAGAGTGCAGAGAAGAGCAACAAAGAGGATTCGGGGACTGGAGGCTAAAAGATATGAAGAACGTTTACAGGAATTGGGGAAGTCTAATGAAAAGAAGGACTAGGGGAGACATGATAGCAGCCTTCCAATATCTCAGGGGCTGCTGCAAAGAAGAAGGAGTCAAGCTATTCTCCAAAGCACCGGAGGGCAGGATAAGAAGCAATGAATGGAAACTAATCAAGGAGAGAAACAATGAAGAACTTAGGAAAAATTTCCTGACAGTTAGAACAATTAACCAGTGGAACAACTTGTCTCCAGAAGTTGTAAATGCTCCCACACTGGAAGTTTTTAAGAAGAGATTGAATGACCATTTGTCTGAAATGGGTTTTGTGCCTAAGCAGGGAGTTGGATTAGAAGACCTCCAAGGTCCCTTCCAACTCTGCTATTATTCTATTTAGTCTAAAAGTGCTGCTCACACTAGTTCTCACAGTATTCAAACCCATAGTTTACTTAGTTGTGACTGATAGAATTATGTCTATTGCATGGTTTTACAGGAAAGACTTAGTCAAAAGCAAAGCAGTCCTGTTTTGACCAAAAAAGAGAATATTTGTTGCTCAAGGTTGAATTGTGGGAGTTATTGGTGCTCTCTGAGCTTGGTAGTTTTCCTGGAAACATTTCATGACTGAACTAGATAACATCATAAGTGCTAGAAGGGAATTGGGTTAACTTTCCATTTATATACAGTAGTTTGTAAAAAACAGCCTAATCAAGGAACTACCAAGAAGAAAACAACACTCTCATCTATACTGACAGGGCAAGTCCCTGTATATAAACAAGATCAAACCATACTCTCTTCTGATGATGTTACCTAGTTGTGTCATGAAATGTCTCCAGGAAAACAACCAAGTTCAAAGAGCACCAAGAACACCATAATTCAACTTTGCTGGCACTGATGATGTTATCTACCCTATTTCCTCGAAAATACAACCTAACCTGAAAGTAAGTTCTAGCTTGCTTTTTACACGTGCAACCAATATAAGCCCTACCCCCAAAATGAACCCTAATAAAGACCCTGCCCACTCCAGAACGGGAGGTTAAAATTTAAGCTAGGGTGGGGATGGGGGGTGGATGGAGTTGCCGTACTACTTACCTTTGGACTAGCCAGGCCAAGCACACCCCGATACCTGCCTTGCAGGTCCATTTCATCTGCAGCCGGCAAGACTGGTATAAGGCTTTCCTGACGGCCTCAGTGGGTGATAACAAAGCTTTGGATCAATCCAGAGCTCTGTTATCGCCCATAGAGACCTTCAGGAAAGTTTTGCCGAACTGCGGAAGAAGTCTCTGAAGGCCTCTGACTGCAAAAAGGAGGCTGGGGGTGATGCTCATGATCATATATATGTTTTCTTAAGTTTTCGTGAGTATCTATATGTATGGTGTTCAGTTTTGTGTTCAGATATTTTCCCACGTCAGGATAGTTGTGATTTTAAAGTTGTAGTGATGTTTGTAGCTTGATGATGGCAGATGAGATTCTGCTGAAATGTTGCTACAACTTTAAAAGCAAAATTATAATGATGTGGGAAAATATCTGAACAAAGTGAATGCCATACATATATATATATACATACATACATACATACATACATACATACATACATACATACATGAATATGAATATGGACAGGGTCTTATTTTCAGGGAAACACAGTAGTTGGGTAATGAAACATTTGTAAGAGAACAACCAAGCTCAGAGAACACCAGGACGCCACAATTTAATTATACTAATACTGATGATGTTACACAGTTGGGTAAGGAAACGTCTGCAAGAGAACAACCAAGCTCAGAGACCACCAAGAACCCCATAATCCTATTGTTCTGTGAAGACCCAATTCACTGGTGAAAAGGCAACTTTATGCTGAGTTTATGTGTTTGTCCCTATGCGTGCATTATAAACTGCTATTTCATGTATATGGTTGTCCAATTTGCCAGAATGTTATCATACCTCTATGATGATTTTTTTTCATGTTCCCATTTTGGTCAGTGGTTCCCAAATTTTCGGTTTCCCATCTAAACATTGACCCTGGTATGTCCTGCTTAGCTACCAAGATCTGCCAAAGTCAGCTACTCTTTGCCATCTGCTAAACTTTGGGAAGCAGATTAATCTTGCTCTTCTAATTATTTAATTTTTATATATGTGTCTTTCTTTAGGAAAGAAAAGGAGAATGAGGTTAGCTCCGTATCAGCTGCATGGTGAACACACAATAAATTATATACCGCAGACAAATTACTCAAGGGTTAATGCTGTTAACCAAAGTTAAGCATACATAAAATGCTCAAATGAAATATAACCCTGGCGTTTCTGAAAGCTAAATTGCCTGCAACAGCCCAGGACTGAAATATATCCTGTATTCTCAATAATATAAATACAAATGTATTCGATGAGGGTTTAAAAAGAATGAATATAAAGCAGATCATAAGTAATTTCCTGAACTAAATTAACAGAGGGAATATTGCAAACACAGATGTTCACACTCTTACCTAGAGTTTTTTTTTCTTTCAATTTGGCTTTGTAAAAGAAGCAGGGTTTTTTTAATCACCAAGTCAACTTTCTACGCTGGCAATAAATAGAAGAAGAAGAAAAAAACTCGGTTGCATTTATGTTACTGAGAATAACGAAGGTATTAACTCACAATATGTTAAGTGCTGGAGTTATTTGTAGCATTATATTTCAAGAGTGTGCATTGAATTGGGGATGTTCAGTGTTGTTCCAGCAACTGTGTTTTAGACTTAGATAAAGATACACGCAGTCCTCCACTTACGATGAGATACTTAATGACCATTCCAAGTTACAACGGACACCCCAACATTTATTTACAACAAAGTTTTGAAGTTTTGCTGTCAAGCTCTCAATGGTGGTCATGTGCCATTGGACATTTGGCAACCAGCCCACATTTATGGTCGTTTGCAGAACCCTGTGGTCACATGACCATGATAAATCAGTGTTTACTTCTGGTTTGGGGCAAAACCAGTCCATAAGTCCCATGGGCTTGCTTAACTACCAGGGTATTTAGTTGATGACTACAGCGTTTTCAATCACCTTTTCCTTCTTCTTTTCCTCCCCTCCTTCTTCTTCCTCCTCTTCCTCTCCACCTCCTCCTCCTCCTCCACCTCCTCCTTCTTCTTCCTGATGTTCTACTTCTACTTGGACCTCATTTGCCTTCAATCTTACCCTGGAGGATTTAGTGAAATATGCCATATTTTTCTGGGTGTCATTTCAATCACCATATTCACTTAACAACCTCCACAAGAAAGATCCTACAATCGGATCTGGTCTTGCGATGATCTACTTTATGACCAAATGACTTACAAGTTGCTATGATCAATTATGGTTGTAGGTGGAGAACTACCTCTGTAAGCTTTGAAGCAACTAGAGAAACAGTCAAACCCACCTTGGCCTACTCAATTATATGGTTTGGGAAACCACATTTTGGAAACCACATTTCAGGAGGTTCCACAGTGTCTGGTTTAAAAAGAGAGAAGCTATGATGGTGCAAATGAAGCTTTGGAGCCTCCATCTTGATAGTTTTATGACCTCGTCCTGTGAGCATCTCTGCCAACTTTCATCTCCTTCATGCCATATTTGTTCTTGTGTTTAAAAGGTATCAGGCTAGAAACCAGGGGATTCGGAGTTCTAGTCCCACCTTGGCATGAGAGACAGCTGGGTGGACCAATTGCCAGGAGATTATGCTAGGCCTTACCTAAGGCCTGAAAGCCAGCTGGGTGACTCTGAGCCATTCACCAGGAGATGAGAGTTCTAGTCTCCCCTTAGACCTGAAATCCAGCTGGGTGACTTTGGGGCAGTGACTCAGCCCAAGCCACCTCACAGGGTTGTTGTTGTGAGGAAGATAGGAGCAGAAGGAGGAAAGAGTATTGTTTGTATTCACTGCCTTGAGTTATTTATAAAAACAATAAAGGCAGGAAATGAACGAATGAATGAACAAATATAAATGTTCTACTAACACCCTGAGACAAGATGGCCGAAATTTCATGATAGACAATGGACCTACATTCATGGACATTTAGTTGCAATTTCATCCATTGTGTATGTTTACCTTTTCCTAACAGTATTTACTCTATTTTCTCCTCTACGTCATTTGTTTTCTGGTCATCCTGCAACCCCTGAGGATTTCAACCCGACTCAGTTTTCAAAATATTTACCACATTTGATCCCTTTCTGAGAAAAATCCACCTGGCCTCCAGGAGCTGCTGAATTTCCTCCCGATTTCCCCTGAATGTGGAGAATTATGATCATCCCAGGATGTGAAAAAGCAGCTCAGATCCTCTTTCTCTCTGGACTCCTTTTAGTTTTGGTTGACTAAATATCAGCTGAATCTGATATTTCCTCCAAATCAATTCCAGTTCTGGTGACAGAGCCTGGCCAAGCTTAGATTAATTTTTTTGCAGTAACAGTTGAAGTTTCCCATTTCTTAATGTTCCCTCTCTGCTTGACAGCTAGCGCAAATATTAAAAAGGTGAAGTCAATACAAAGAGAATGCTGCAAATATAGATAGGGACATATATTAAAACAGAATATTGTTGCCAGTGCCCTCACAGGAGAAAGGAGAATAGAAGGCCTTCTGGTGACCCCTGATTCATTGCATTTTTTCCAGAATCCATTTTAATTTCCCTGTGAGAAAGGTGTTTGTTTTTCAATCTCATTGATGGGATCCTTCTGAATTTTTGAGGATTTTATTTTAAACCTCAGATTTTGGTGTAAGGGTACAAGGATTCCTCTCCTTGCATGGCCTTGTCATTTGTCTTTCTTTATTAGGGACTAGCAGCATGGTGAAACTCATTTTTCCAGAAGAACAGAATTAAGTCATGGTTATCACTTTCAGGAATTCTGAGGGAAGGAAGCCATTTCCGCTAGAGGGGCCCATCTAGAAAATTATGAGTTCTAAAACCAAATCCATTCATTTATTCTTCACAATAACTTCATAAATATTGTTTAGATATCTGAGAGTTAGTTTGGTGTAGTGACTGGCACAAGGTTACCCATCTGTCTTTCATGCTTGAGGCAGAGACTAGAACTCACTGCCTCCTGGTGATTAGTCCAAAGTAACCCAGCTGGCTTTTTTTTCCTGACACTAGACTAGAATTTACCATCTCCTGGTGACTGGTCCAAAGTCACCCAGCCTGCTTTCATGCCTAAGGTGGGACTAGAACTCATGGACTCCTGGTGCTTGGCCTTAAGGTCTTCATCAAATGAGACAAATGATCTCAGTTAACAATTGTCTCACTTAACAATTGAAATTTTGGGCCGAATTATGGTTGCCCACGGGTGGGAACTGTTCTTCAGCCTGTTGGTGCAGTTGGCTATGCTTCTATATCTCCTACCCAAAGATAGGAGAGTGAAGAAATGCTGACTGGGATGTGAGTTGTCCCTCATTATTTTCCTCACTCTTCTAAGGCAGTGAGCCTGAGTGAGGTCATCTAGTGGTATCAGGGAAGAGCCCACAATGTTTTGTGCTGTGCTCACCACCTCTGTAGTGTCTTTCTATCCGCGGCTGTCAAGCCAGCATACCACACCGTCATGCAATATGAGAGGACGCTTTCTATTGTGGACCGGTAAAAGGAGGTTATCAGTTGTTCTTCCACTTTATTCTTTCACAAGACCCAGAGGAAATGGAGTCTCTGTCGGGCCTTTCTGGCAACCTGGATTGTGTTGATCTTTCAGGTAAGATCTTCACTGAGGTAGACTCCCAGGAAGCTCTCTCCATACAGCCCCTCTCAATGTAAAGTGGGGTAAATGAGGAGTAAAACAAGACAAAAGAAGAAGAGGAGGAAGGAGGAGGAGGAGAGGAGGAGGAGAAAAAGGAGGAAGGAGGAAGGAGGAGGAGGAGAAGGAGAAGAAGAAGAGGAGGATAAAGAGGAAGAGGAAGGAGGAGAAGGAGAAGGAGAAGGAGAAGAAGAAGAAGAAGAAGAAGAAGAAGAAGAAGAAGAAGAAGAAGAAGAGGAGGAGGAGGAGGAGGAGGAGGAGGAGGAAGGAGGAGAAGAAGGAGAAGGAGAAGAAGAAGAGGAGGAGGAGGAGAAAAAGAGGAGGAGGGAGGAGAAGGAGAAGAAGAAGAAGAAGAAGAAGAAGAAGAAGGAGAAGGAAAAGAAGAAGAGGAAGAGGAAGAAGAGAAGAAGGAAGAGGAGGAGGAGGAGAAAAAAGAGAGAGATCAACACTTCAGACAATATCCAGAAGGAAAGCAAGCCTCTCTGGCAGATTTCTCCCTCGAGGCCTCATTTTTTCAATTTTCACTGTGCTTCCAAAAATAATTCAGCCGCCTGGTGGCATAATGTGGTTGCATCCCGGAGGGAGATGGGACGGGGGAACACAGCAAGACCTCATCTCAATCCCCCCCAAGGGATGGGTGCCAAGAGAAAGTGATAATTAAAAGCCAGTGTGGGAAACAGACTGGACAGCAGGCTGAAATGTTATCTGATTGAAGAGAAGAAAGAACAGCATCCAATCTGTCATTTACCTTCCTTCCAGAAAGGAAAAAAAAAGCATTGCAGGGAAAAGAAAAGTTGATGAAAGAATAAATAAATAGATTCTAAGTAATGGGTGTCATGCTAATCAGGGCCTTTTTCTGGTCAATGGGTGCAGAAAAGGAAGGGAGTCACCCCTCATCAGTCAGATCAGGTGGCATTTTGACCGCTTTGATATTAATTAGCGTGAACATTTTTGGGTGACAGAGTAAAGAAAAGCAGGAGGAAGAAA
Organism: Laticauda laticaudata; assembly: GCA_004320025.1. NCBI lineage: Eukaryota > Metazoa > Chordata > Lepidosauria > Squamata > Elapidae > Laticauda > Laticauda laticaudata. Next base: position 21,153 of record BHFT01017821.1, on the reverse strand, counting down.
AGACTTTTGAAGGAACCCATTAGATAAAATTATCGTGCTGGGCCAATGCAGTGCTTTAATTCGTTGGCCGGAAATCGGTTTGGATTCCATATTGGCTGACAGGTCCTGTTTAATTGAAACAAAAAGAGAAGAAAGGACGGAGGTGAGGTGAGGATGGTTTTTTCCTTCAACATGGTTGGTTTCTCATGGAAAATAATAAAAATAATCACTTTCTTTAGCTAGCTCTCTGAAGCAGAGCTCAGCCAGAAAGAGGTCAGGTCTTCTGAGATTGAAGGTATGTTTTGGCCCAATAGAGCACAGGCAGAATCTGATCACATTTGAGAGGGTTAAATATATATTTTTAATCAGGGCAACCTGGCCTACGCAATTATGGGAAGGAGCACACTGCTTCCGCTTTTGCCTTTCAGCCCCAATCCAGGGGCCTTCGCAGGCAGTCACTTTGATGATCAACTATGTTTTGTGTTAAGTGCATGTTTACCTAGTACTAGTAACTAGTATGTAGGGACACAGTGGCTTAGTGGCTAAGACACTGAGCTTGTTGATCAGAAAGGTTGGCAGTTCAGTGGTTCAAACCCCTAGTGCTGCGTAACGGAGTGAGCTCCCATTACTTGTCCCAGCTTCTGCCAACCTGGCAGTTTGAAAGCATGTAAAAAAGTAGAAAAATAGGGGCCACTTTGGTGGGAAGGTAACAGTGTTTTGTGCACTTTCGGCATTTAGTCGTGCTGGCCACATGACCACGGAGATGTCTTCGGACAGCGCTGGCTCTTTGGCTTTGAAACGGAGATGAGCACCACCCCCTAGAGCCTAGCACATATGTGTGAGAGAAACCTTTACCTTAGTAACTAGCAGAGATCTGTTGCAGATAGGTAACAGATAAACAGATTTGGAAGGGACCTTGTAGGTCATCTAGTCCAACCCCCCAACCAAGCGGGAGACCCTACACCATTTCTGACAAATGACAGACCAATCTCTTCTTGAAAGTCTCAAGTGATGGCGCTCCCACAACTAAGACGTTGAGCTTGTTGATCAAAAAGGTTGGCAGTTCAGCATTTCAAATCCCCAGCACCATATAACGGAGTGAGCTCCCGTTACTTGTCCCAGCTTCTGCCAACCTAGCAGTTTGAAAGCATGTAAAATTGTAAGTTGAAAAATAGGGACCACTTTGGTGGAAAGGTAACAGTATTCCATGCACCTTTGGTGTATAGTCATGCCAGCCACATGACCATGGAGATATCTTCAGACAGTGCTATCTCCTCAGCTTTGTAACGGAGATGAGCACTGTCCCCTAGAGCCAGAAACAACTGGCACTTATGTGCGAAGGGAATCTTTACCTTTATCTTGATCCCTTAATTCAGAGCAGGGTTGGGGTGACTGGATGGAATTGAGCCTTTACTGGCTGGATGCCCTTCCTGACACCATGCTGAGTTCACAGTCCAAAATTCATTACCCTAACCAGCTATCTGGAAGACTACATTTGAATGATAAAGTAAGAGTAAAGGTTCCGCTCACACATATGTGCTGGTCATTTCCAGCTCTGGAGGACAGTGCTCATCTCTGTTACAAAGCCAAAGAAGAGCCAGCGCTGTCCGAAGACGTCTCCGTGGTCATGTGGCCGGCATGACTAAATGCCGAAGGTGCACCAAACACTGTTACCTTCCGACCAAAGTGCATTTCTTTACATGCTTTCAAACTGCTAGGTTGAAAGAAGCTGGGATGAGTAACGGGAGCTCACTCCATTATATGGCGTGAGGGATTCAAACCGCCGAACTGCAAACCTTTCTGATCAACAAGTTCAGCGTCTTAGCCACTGAGCATTGCCACAAATGAACGAGCTCCCCTTTGAATTCCACTGATTCTTACCCAGGAACAATTTAGCGCTGACCATAAAGCCCCTGCCACACTGCACCAACGGATGGAAAGAGGATGTAAAACAGAGAGAAACACTTGCCATCCGTTGATTAACGCGATGCACGAGCATCTATTCTGTACTCACTGCCTCCATTTTGCTTCCTCTCTATCCGTCAGCATCCGTTTATTGACGTTTCAATCGCTCAGAAAGTTTTCAGCTGCTCAAAAAACTTTTGAGCGGAAAATGTATCCCAATTCGTCCATTCTGCATCCGCTAGGCATCCGCTGCGCATCACGCAAACTCCATCTGCTCCAGCGGTAAAACGGACGCAGGAGGAAGCGGAACAGACGCGGGAACGGATGCAGAACGGATGCCTAGCGGATGCAGCACGGAAACAAAGCATGTAAAAATGGAAAAAATGTTCGCAGAGGGGACCAATCTCGGATATTAAGGATGTCTACAGGATGCCTAGAGGATGCAAAGGACACCTAGGGGAAAACCTTATACTGCCTATAAAAAGGGGAGGAACTCACCTGCATCTCACTTTCAGACCAGCAGCCCTGCTGTGCAGACCTCTGCAGCCTTCATCTGACTCTTCCTCTTCCACAGCATCCAGTCATGTCCACATGGATCGATACACAGTCCTTTTGCAGCCACCATCTTTTGCACAGTGCAAAGCCCATCTACAGGCTCTGCGAACTGTACTACGGGAAGAAAAAGAGTGGCCAAGAAAATTCTGGGTCCGAAGATGGATCGGGGAAGAGCAGAGGATGACTGTACAACAAGCTGTGATGTGGAGCTCAGGAACGAAAGACATTCAGCATTTCCAGACAATCTCTCATGAGGATGCCGTCCAGCCATGTTTCATTGAAGTTGTGCAAGCGGCTGACCACCCACGTTGACCAAGCAACACCAAACTTTCTGGCGCCAAGGCCTGGAAACCTGGGCTTCAAGGTGCACTCACTCTGCGCCACCTGGCCTCAGGACCACATTACACGAGCATGCATACAGCTGAGGTGCCACCCAACACCATCAGCATTTGTGTCAGAGAATGTGCAGGCCATCATCGAAAATACTTGCGAGGAGCTCTCCAATTGCCCCCCACTGAAAAAGATGGAAAGAAAGTTCAGAGCATGTATCAGGTGGAACTTCCCACACATCGTTGGAGACCAATCGACGTAAGCACGTGGCCTGCAAAGCGCCAGCCAAGTCGGTGGTCCACTTATCACAACTACAAGGCTTCTTCAGCATCATCCTTCGCCGATGGTCAATGCTATTACAAGTTCATGTACATCATGCTTCAGGCAAGCTCATCTTCAGATGCCCAGGTAACAACGCCAGTCACCTCAAGGAGGGGCTGGAACGGCAACCTCATCTGTGTTCCAGATCCAGACCCCTGCCCAACAACACACAAGAATGCCCTACTTTCATCGGGGATGACGCCTTCTCCCTCAGAACCTATCTCTATGAAGCCCACACTTCCAAATGCCTCACCCGTGAAGAGAGGATCTTCAACTACAGGCTTCCAGGCAAGGCGGTGTGGTGAGAGAACGCCTTTGGCATCCTGGCCAACAGGTTCCAGTACTTCTCTAGCACCATGCAGCATCGCCCAGAGACCGTAAGGAGGATCGTGGAAGCTTGCTGCATCCTGCAACAATCTCATGCGCAACCCGCTACCCAGTCTTGCAGAACAGGCTCGTGACCTCCAGCAAACAATGGGGACATGGAGCTGGTGAATGGAGGCAAGGGCAAAACCCTGATCGACACTGAGGATGGGCAAGGCCCCACAGGCTCACGTGAAAGGAAGAACCAGCGCAACTCCTGAGACACTGGTGCAACTCCCCAGCTGGAGCAGATGGATGGCAAGACAGGATGATAGATGCTTAATGGATGCTTCCTTCAGCCTGTTCTCAACACACGGATGAGATTGCATGTATGTTGGGTGGGCCTACAATGAACAGGCGTTTAATGAAGAGTTGTTTATGTGACATGTGTGGATGATTATTACATTATTATTGATAATAAAGGGCCATAGTTGTGGCACCTGGGAGGGGGGACCATACCAGTCCCACTATGCTGTACTGGTAGGTTTATCTATCCCACAGCTATTACCCATCCAAAAGGTATCCCTGCCCATCCCACTGCTATCTTAACCCATCCCACAAGCATGCAAAAGCTTAAAACCATTTTAAAAGTTTCCACCAAGACTTTATTAAAAAAAAGAAATGAAGCAAGTGTGTGAATCAAAAATTAACTTTTTTGACAACAAGCTATAAAACAAAAATGGAGTCTCTCGCACTCCTCTGCTCGCTCAGTCTCAGGGTGAAGGGTCCAGGTGGTGTGGAGGTGGCTGGTGCTGGAGTGCTTGTCTGATCCCCCGCATCATCAGCTCCTCCAGAAGCAGAAGCAGCAGAAGCCCCAGCCCCAGAAGAGCGAGCCCATGCTGCAGAAGCCAGCAGAACCAATGAGGCCAGGGGTGGGATGTAGCCCTGTCCCTCTTCCAGCTGCAGCAGATGGCTGAGGCTTTCTGTTCTCCCCTATGGTTGTGGGTTGCTGCTGGCAGGAGGCTGCAAGGAACCAAGGCTGGCAGGAGCATTCCACCAAGGCTGGCGGAAGGCTGGCAGGAGAACACTAAGGCTGCAGGCAGGCATGAACCAAAGCCTGGCAGAAGGCAGGCAACCAAGGCTGGCTAGGCAGGCAGACCAGCAAGGCTGCAGGGAGCTGGCAGCAAGTTCAGGCAGGCATGCAGCAGGCAGGCAGCTGTCAATCCGTCCGCAGCAGGTCTTTCCTCTGAATGGTGACCTGCTTCCGACTGCTTCCCTTATATCCGGGCTTACCCAATGCATCCTCCCCGCATGCGCAATTTCACGCCAGCATCTGTTAAGGCTTTCGCTGTGCATCCCTTCATCCGCTTGCATCCCTTCATCCGTTCCGCTGTCGCCTTTGCTGAGGTCCCCCGGAAGCCTAGTGATGGCCATCCGCTCCCATCCGCTTCCATCCGCTGGGCTTCCGTTCCGCATCTGCTTTCCATCCGCCCTGCCGTCCTCCCGCGCCGTTCCTTCTGTGTTATTCCGCTTCCGGTTATGCAAATTTTTCCCTTCTAAGAGCGATAAACAATGATGGAACATTTTTCTCGTCCGTTGTGTCCTTTTTACTAACGTTTTGCATCCGTTGGGTAGTGTGACAGGGCCTTTAGTTGACTAGATTTTTGTGTGTTGGCTTGAACAAATATTCTATGCTACAACTTAACATGCAGGTGGTCCTGATCCTTTGCACTTAATACTTTCATATTCTTCCACCAGAAAAATGTCCACCTTTTCTCGGAGACACACTAAAACAAACCCTCTCCCAACTTTTCTCCTTCGCTTTGTCAAATGAGGTGATGCAAATCTTTTTTTCTTTTTCTTGTTTTGAGAAGACTGTTTCAATTCAGAAAATGCACCTCTTTTATTATATATAGATCAAGGTTAGGGAATTAATGAGAGTGAAAGACAAAGAAAGGAATGGAATCAAAAAGGGGTATTGAACAACTAAATGGAAGAGGTTTTATCGGTCTTCAGCCATAATTCATGAACATTACAAGCAGAATTCATAGATTGGGAACAGGTTAATAAAATAAAACAAAGGCAGGCAGGCTGAGACAAATTTTTAACAGCTCACATTGATCCATGAAATAAATTCTCATCCACATCTAACCTCATTGTTCCTTAAATAGCTCTATTTTTTCCCAGGTTCGCCAACTCCAAAATCCATTGGTGTTGGAACTCTGAATAAGGATTTATCCTCAACTGACGACTCCAAAATGTCTGCTGCTAAGCAAAACTGTTGTTAAGTTAGTTTTGACCCACTTTATGACTTTGCTCGCCACACTGCCACCATTCAATTAGTCACACAGTTGTTAAATGAATCTGGCTTCCCCACTGACTTCGCAAAAGGAGAAATCATGTAACCTCAGGACAGTGCGACCATCATAAATACGAATCGGTTGCCAAGCGTCCGAATGTTGGTCACATGCTGCAATGGTCATAAGTGTGAAAAATGGTCATGTCATTTTTTCAGTGCCCTTGTAACTTCGAATGGTCGGTAAATGAATAGTTGAGGACTAGCTGAATTATTCAGGAAGGAATAAGGAAAGGAAATTTTAAAATTTCATTTTAAAAATCTTTCAAAATTGGATTCACCATTCAGAGTTGTTCCATCTTCCCCATGGAAGATGGAACAGGTTATGCACGAGTAAAATCCTAATTTAGGGCTTGTCAACTCAAAAATATTTCTCTGTCTTTTAGAGTTGTCAACAGAAAGGGAGTGGGGGCAGTAATGCATACCTTAGATAATTGCTAGGCGGCGGAAGCTTCTGGAGTGCAAGATTATTACTGGAGAACATGATTGATGACTCTTGGCTATGGATGTGTCCCATTGGAGAATACACATCCAGGGGGTGAGGGAAGACCAGGGTCAAGGGTGAGATGAATGATGTGTCTCAGTGTCGCCTGTACCCAGGTAACACCAACATTGTCACTCCGAAAAAATGTTTTTTTAAACTCTGAGAGATGTAGCTAGAGACTCATGATTCAAATGAGAGTGGATTATCGGAGCCCTAACAGGGCTCTGATTTGACTTCTTTCTATGCTATGGAAGGAATGGAATAACCCAACTCCGTTAAAACTCCAGGGAGCATTTTATTTGTGCTATCAAATAAGGAAATATTAGGGATAGTTTGCTGATAGGGCTCAGATTTATTTCTCCTTTCAAGAGGTTATTTATTCTAGTCTGTTTTTTTTCCACAAGTGTTTTTCACAGAGTTTAATTTGTTTTAAATTCACACCCCGTCTAATGAGGAGTTAATCTCATTCTCACTTTGTCTTTGCAATATTTATCGGAATTTATCAAAATAAATGGGGGTGGGGACAACTTTTTTGTTGTTGTTCTAAAAGCTGGGATTGCTACACATACTTCTCTTCAGATTCACATGTGTGGGTGTGGGTGTGGGTGTGCGCAAGCATCTCCTTCCAGGCACAATTCCTCCAAGGAATTCAGTGCACTGAAAAAATTGGAGGTGCAGCCTTGCAGATGTCCAACTCTATGACCTTGAGGGAACATGTTTGAGAGACTACAAGGAAAGGACAAAACCAGAAGGTAAAGGTAATGGTTTCCCTCACACATCCGTGTGAGTTGTTTCTGGCTCTAGGGGGCGGTGCTCATCTCTATTACAAAGCCGAAGAGCCAGCACTGTCCGAAGACGTCTCCATGGTCATGTGGCTGGTATGACTAAACACCGAAGGTGCACAGAACGCTGTTACCTTCCCAACAAAGTGGTGCCTATTTTTCTACTTGCATATTTTTACATGCTTTCGAACTGCTAGGTTGGCAGAAGCTGGGACAAGGAACAGGAGCTCACTCGGTTACGCAGTGGTAGGGATTCGAACTGCCGAACTGCCAACCTTTCTGATCGACAAGCTTTGCATCTTAGCCACTGAACCACTGTGTTAGAAGTCGGTGAAGGCAATGAGGAATTGAAATTTTGCTGTCAGGATACATACATGAAATCACCAAGACACTATATGAAACACACACACACACGCACACGCACACGCACACACACACACGTCCCTCCTGAAAATGAAATATTAAAAGAGGCAATTGTGGTCAAAAGTCGAAGATTTCCTGTCCTTTGGGGGTGGGGTTGAGGGAGTTTTATGCATAAATCCTGGAATGGTAGTAGATCTCTCTCTATTTCAGAACATCTTGTGATAATTTCTGCAGCATCTTGGAAGGAAATGATACTTGATGGCCCGTTACATCTAAAAACACTTTTTAAAAGAAAATGTTGACATCCATTATTATTTAAGGATAATCTCCTAAAGCTAGCATTGTTTTGGTGGAAAGATGAAGTGAAATTAAATTTTGAAAGGCTGCCTCCTTTACCTTTAACCCCTTCCTCTCCCAACCCCATCAAAAGGGAAAAATTGTTAACTAGAGCATACAAAACCTTTGCCAGACCAATTCTCAAATACAGCTCATCTGCCTGGAATGCACACACTGTATGTCGGACATAAACACGATTGAGCAGGTTCAGAGGTATTTCTTGAGAAGAGTTCTCCACTCTTCCATTCACAATATGCTTCCAGGCTTGAAATTTTGGGCTTGGACAATCTGGAACTGTGTCGCCTGCAGTCCATTCTTAGACACAAAATTGTGTGCTATAACATCTTGCCTGTCAACGACTTCCTCAGCTTCAACCACAACGGGTTGAACACACGGGCAAACAACCGCTACAAACTCAAAGTAAAATGCTCCAAACTTGGTTACAGAAAATACAACTTCAGCCACAGAGTGGTCAACACCTGGAATGTCCTACCTGACTCAGTTATTACAGCCTCAACCCCTCACAGCTTCAACCTCAAATTATCTACTGTGGCCCTCAGCCCATTCCTAAGAGGTCTGTAAGGGGCCGTGCATAAGTGCACCAGTGTGCCTACTGTCCCTGTCCTACTGTCCCCATTTATCTGTATTTATTTCCTTTGTTCTTGTTTATGTTCATACATATACTTGTTATCTTGTACATGTTTGACCAAATAGAAAAAGAAAACTTGTATTTTCTTTAGAAATGCATTTTGGTACTTTTTTTCTTCTTCCAATTTCTTAACAAAGTCCCCAAAATGAGAGCCATCAGAAAACAAAGATCTGGTTAATAGCTTTGGCTTGAGATATTCACAATAGCTTTGGACAATTCCTGATAATTAATTGTTAGAAAATGATCAGTTTTCAGCTAAATAAACAGTCAGCTAAATAAGCAAGGAGGTAGACTGGAAAAAAACATTTCTGAAATTTACAACTTTAGAATATGTCACAGAATATATAAGTTAGAGAGGAAAGAAGACATGAAATAATAATGCACTTTGGAGACAATTTGCATGGGACTGACAGAGAGAATATTTGTAGCTCAGGGTTGAACTCTGGGGTCCTTGGGGTCCTCTGAGCTTGGTTGTTTTCTTGCAGATGTTTCATTACCAAACGAGGTAACATCAGCAGGGGTAGAAGAGAGTGGGACTTGCTCTCTGTTTATATACTAGTGGATTACCATGTCAATGTTGGTGGAAGTGTCCTTGATATTATTCTCTACTTATCTGGATGTTTAGGTGGGATTCTCCTGACTCGGACCAGTTCGGGAAAGCCCCTAGCTGCGATGATCAGCTGGGTCCAAACTGGTTTGATCCAGTTCTCATGTGGGCTCGCCTGCCCACCCCTGTGCTGTACTCACCTATATCTGCTCAGCTGATTCGCGCTGCAGAGTGGATTTCCGCATCTCAGCTGTGCTACTTCACTGAAGTAACATTGAAGGTAAGTAATTGTGATAGCTGTGCATGCGCATGCAGTGTGCATTAGACATGTGTGCATGCAAAGTATGTGTGTGCGTGCAAAGCGCACGATTAGCAAATCAGTTGTTACACTGGGAGAATCCAACCCCTGGTTAGGTATTGTGATCTTTTAGCTTTTTGGTTGTCTCTTTTGAATGGTGTGTAGATGTTGTTTATCTCTGTGTCTGTTGATGGCTGATTGATCTGAGTACCCGGCAGAGAGTAACACCAAGTGTTACTCTAATCAAGGAGTTTTCAACTCAGTAAACAAAGCCTAATCAAGTAACCATCAAAAAACACTTTCACAATATTGATGGGCAAATCACTTGAATGAAATGCTTGTTTTTCATAGTTACTGCTCAATGAGAAAAACTGGATTCATTCCTTTGACTTGAATTGGTTCTGCCAGCATGTCCTATCCCAAAAAACTCTCCTCAAATAATAACAAGTGCATTTGAAGGATTTGTAGCTGATTTCTCAGTTATCTTAAGTCAGAAATGTTTGCATGAACTCAGAAAGAAGCCAGGATTCAGAGCCAAGGTACTATGCATATTCTCCTGTGTGCACACACACATACATGTGCACATATATACACATATGCACACACATATATACAGTATATGTCCTTCTCTCTCTCATCTCTCTCTCATCTATCTATCACTATATATCTCTCTCTATTTATCTATCTATCGGTTGACCAGTTTATCGATCTATCGATCTATCGATCATCTATCTATTTATCTATCTATCTATCTATCTATCTATCTATCTATCTATCTATCTATCTATCATCTATCTGTCTATTGTCTATCTATGTACAGTATCTATCTATGTATCTTTCTATTCACTCATTTCTCTTCTGTACTCCCATCTCTCTCTCTCTCTCTCTCCACTCTCATCTATCACTCACACAAGTGAGTGACACAGTTTGTTGGAAATAAGAAATACTGAAACATCACATTTCAAAAACCGTTGCTTGAAAAAGCATAAGTGTCTTTGGAGAACTCCTAATAAATCCGTTAGAGTTTTTAGAATTTCCACTGCCTTCGGCATGAGGGAGCAGTGAGATTCCATTAGAAACCAGCATATAAAATTGTGAATAAAATCAGTTCTCGGAGGGAAAACTAAGTTTGCTATAAACTTTTTGTGGGTTTTTCAAATAAGGACCAATCGTAAGAGATGATACTCTGAAATATATTTCTGTTCTATTTTTCAAAAAAATGTACTTTTTTTGAAAAAAAATTCCAAATTTACAATTTTACAATGCTGTCGATATTAGTATTTTTACAAATAATTTTCTGGGTCCAGTACATTGCATTCCAAATATTTCACATCTGATACTAGTGAAAGTGAGATCCTATTAACATCTATCTCTTCATTTGGAAACTAGTTGTTTAAATTGTTGTGATGCATGCAGACAACTGACTCCTTCAAAGTGACTTCCCTGCCAGGCCAAGAATCTTCTGACTCCATGGAAACCATTATTACAAATCCTATTTATGAGAAGTGTCTTTGATTTTTATATATGTGTTATATTTGGGGGAGCAGGATTACAGCTGCTATTTTTACTTGCCATTTTACAATAACAATAGGATGACTGTAGAAATTCTCACTCATCCATCCAGATCAAGGATGTGCTTTTTCAATATGAAATTTGCCTTTTTTTGGTTTTTGTTTGAAGATGTTTCGCTTCTCATCCAAGAAGCTTCTTCAGCTCTGACTGGATGGTGGGGAATGGAAGGATTTATACTCCTTGCAGACAACTGGTCATTTGCATCCTTTTAGAGGGTCATTGAGGCCACTTGGAGGTTTCTCTGGGTCCTCAGAGTCACCTGAGTGGTGCTCCTGGAATAGTGCAGACTACAGGAACCAGGAGCACCACTCAGGTGACTCTGAGGACACAGATAAATCTCCAAGTGGCATCAACAACCCTCTAAAAGGATGCAAATGACCAGCTGTCTACAAGGAATATAAATCCTTCCAATCCCCACCATCCAGTCAGAGCTGAAGAAGTTCCCTGGATGAGAAGTGAAATATCTTCAAAGTAAAAAAGAAAAAGTAAGTCCAGTTGTCTCCTGAAAAACGCACCTTTGGGACAAGGCAATAGGGCAGAAATCCCCAATTTTTCCAGGTTTGCTGACTGGTGGGAAGGAGAGGGGAATGATTCAGTGTGAGTGGTGCATACACGTATGTGCAGCTCCTTTTGCATGCCAGTCGTGCAAATGGAGTGGGTGAGCGTGAGGTTGCCTGCTGCTTGAGCAAATGGGGATGTGCATGCATGTAAGCATTCAAACCCCCCCCACACACTTTATTGCTCCAACTTTCCCCCATACTCTTCCACATTGATGGCAAGACCCAGAGCAAAGTGATCACACAAACACACATACACACACACACCTCTCCAGCAGCCTCCGGCTGCAAATAGACCAGCACAACACTGTGAGCACAACGGCTGCAAAGTAAGAAATCCAGCAGAGCAAGGGAATAAGCCAATCTGTCCAGGAAACAAAAGAATAAGGCAATTAATCCAGGAAAGGAGAAATAAAGCAAGAAGTCTAACAACGACACACCAAAGAAAGTCGGCAACGGCACACAACACTCCATGAATTCAGCATTTGTTCCCTACAAACGCCCCTCCCTCCCCACTGTGTCTCCTTAAAGCTCAGTCCCCTGGTGTGCCTTGTGTAGAGGGGCGAGGTGCTCTCCTCCCAAGTAGTCAGGTCAGCCTGCAGCGTTCCCGCCTTCTCTCCACTCTCCATGCTCACGGATCAGGAATGGTCCTTGCTCATCGCCTGAGCTTCGTTTTTCTTCATTTCCACTTCTTGCCCTCTCTCAGTTGTCCTGCCCCCGTTTCCTTCCTGGTAGCAAACCGTGCCACTCCTGAGGGGCCTTGGCCTGCCTCCTCCCCACGTTCCTCCGAAGCCAACAAAGCCGCCTCCTTAGTCTCCCTTGCCTCCAGCTTCAGCTCGTCTTACTCCATAGATTCAGGCTCCGACAAGGACATGACAAGTGCAGTGATTCACTTAACAATGTGACCAAAAAAAGGTAATAACATTGGGCATGACTCACTTAACAACTGCCTTACTTAGCAATGGAAATTCTGGTCCTGACTGTAGTCATAGGTTGAGGACTGCCTGAACTGCGATCCAGTGTTTGTCAAAGCTTGGTAGCTTTTAAGATGTATGGTCTTCAAACTTTATGATGGCTGAGGGGATTCTGGGAGTTGAAGTCCCCATGTCTTAAAGATGCCAAAGCAGAGAAACATTGCTGTAATAAGTACAGGTAGGCCTCGACTTTCAATAATTTGTTTAGCGACTGTTCGAGGTTAGAACGGCACTGAAAAACATCATTTATGACTGTTTTTCTCACGACTGTTGCAGAATCCCATGATCACGTGATCAAACTGCAGAAAAAACAATTACTACCAACCTGCCTTCCATGGAGGACCTGTATCCTGCACGAGTCAAAAAGAGGGTTGTGAAAATATCTACAGACCCCTCACATCCTGGACATCAACTGTTTCAACTCCTTCCTCAAAATAACGGTATAGAGCACAGCACATCGGAACAACTAGACACAAGGACAGATTTTCCCTTGAATGCCATCACTCTGCTAAACAACTAATTCCCTCAACACTGTTCAACTATTACAAAGTCTGCACTACTATTATTATTAACCTTCTCATCACTCCTTATCACCCATCCCCTCCCACTTGTGACTGTATGACTGTAACTTTGCTGCTTGTATCCATACAATCTATATTGTCTGTTTCCTAGTATGATTTGATTGCTTATTGTAGCCTTTGACTACCATTAAGTGTTGTACCCGATGATTCTTGACTCTTGACGAATGTATCTTTTCTTTTATAGACACTGAGAGCATTTGCACCGAGACAAATTCCTTGTGTGTCCAATCACTCTTGGCCAATAAAGAATTCTATTCTGTTCTAAAATTCAGATGCTTGGCAACTGATTCATAGCTGTGACAGTTGCAGCATCCCAAGATCACAGGATCCCCTTCTGCGACTTGCTGACTAGCAAGGTCAACGGGGAAGCAAGATTCACTTAATGACCATGTTACTAATTTGATGACTGTGGTGATTCATTTAACAATGGTGGTAAGAGAAGTCATAAAATGGGCCCAATGCTCATTTAACAACTGTCTCCCTTAGCAACAGAAAAAATTGGGTTCAATTGTGGTCGTAAGTCAAGGCCCACCTGCATTTCCCCTCCGTTGTTTCTCTTTAGCATACTTCTACCGATAACATTTTGACGTCTATTGTCATTCATGCAGTCTAGCCTGCCTCCTGTTCCTTAAAATATGTATTTATTTTTATTGCAGTAAAACAATTCACAGAGGAAATGAGAAGAGAAAAGAATGGGGCAAGATTTATATGGATTATCAGGGATGCTGGTTGCTGTTTCATGTACCAAGTCATTTTGTCTTGTCTTATATTGGTTATATATATATTGATATATATAGCTTATATATCTAGACGTCTCTTGTTTCATTCAGCCATTCAAGCTTCTAATGAGAGGGTTTTTCCCTCCATTACTGCAACTGATGATGTTTTAACCTGAAGATTCCCTATATAGTATGCGATCTGTTTTGGTTCCTTATTATTTATTTTTACAATTTTATTAATTGTCTATTGTTTACATTTGTTTGTGCTTAATAAACATCATGTTGTCTGGGTTATTTAATTTACTTAATAATACAGATTACATTCTTAATCTCCAACCCTTTCTTCCAACCACTGGTAGATTAGGCTCTATGTTTGATAATATTCTTGTATTTTCTTTCTGTTTAATTTTCAGGGTAAGTCTGTCCATTTCTGCACAATCTAGTACCTTCCTGATTATCTCTTCATCTCGTGATGTTTCTTCATTTTTCCAATATTGTGCAGATATAATCTTTGCTGCTGTTAAGACAGGGGTTGCCAACCTTTTGGTCCTCAGGGACCCCCAAATTCTTAATTTTAAATCCTGCAGACCAGAGACCCTTGGAAAATCCCCAAAAAAGTCTGCAGGAAAATTCCCCACCCCATTTTCCTACCAATCTATCATTCTTTATTTGGGATCGCAAAATACCGTCTCCAGCTCCGTTCTCGGGGGGGAAGGGGAGAGAGAGAGAGACTTTTGACTTCATGCAAGGAAAGCAGCAGAAACAGCAGCAAAATTCTTTCTTTCTCTCCCCCAAACTCTGTCAGAAATGAGTCTTTGTGAGATCTTGTCATGCCGGCGCAGCCTCTTGGAGCAGGAGGCCTTGCAGGGTCCCAAAGAAGCAGCCCGGTGGCCAGGCCAAGTGTGTGGGGCAAGTGGGGGCAAGTTCCTCCCCTCCACCCTTCCCCCCTCCCCTTATTATCTCGTGTTGTTCGCAATGCAAGTGACACAAGCCTTGTGTTCCTGCGAGCCATGTGAGTGGCACAGCCTTGTGTTCCCGTGCAGCCTGGATTAATTGCTTTAAGGGGTGACATTTCTCTGCAGACCACCACAATTTTCTTGTGGACCACTAGTGGTCCCTGGCCCACTGGTTGGTGGCCACTGTGTTAAGACATGCAATATTAAATATATACTTTGATTATCAAGTTATACCGAGTAAAAACAATTCAGGTTGAAAATCTACATGTTTTCCTATCATTTTTTCTAACCATTTATGTATTTTTTGCACAAACTATTTTTGCTTTAACACAAGTCCACCTCACATGGTAATGTGCCTATTTTTTAGTTCCATTTCCAACATTTGCTAGACATACTTTCAAAATATTTTAGCTAACCTGATAAAAAACATCTATGAAACCTTTTTCTACAAATTTTCTTTATAGGAGGTTGCCACTGTCAGTCTATAGTTCCTTTTCCATAAGTTTTGCCATTTCCCTAATCTTTATATGTAAAAGTGAAATACCACTCATGCATCATCACAAAATCTTGAGAACCATAAAGCCTACAAACTTGAAATTTGGCACATGTTCCTCTTGGCTTCTAGGTGCTCACTAAGAAAGGATTTTTCAAAATGGCATTGGAGGATTAGTTTTTCTTATATTATTATTAACACACTCTGATGCTAAGGAGTTCTACTCCCCCTCCCCACCTGAAAAAAAAGAAATCTCTTCCAATTTCAAAACACAAGCAGAGGAGAGGTGTTTCAGTTTTAGTTTCACAGCACCAAGAAGCTTTAATACAGAACAGTTGAGCTAAGCCACACCCAGGCTCCTTGCTGTCTCCTTGCTCATACAGCAAATTCTGTTTCAGTTTCCAAACAACCCTCAACTCTCTCACACACTGACAGGACCCTAGCCAGATGAATACCGATGGATGCTGGTAGGCAGAGGCAGAATTCTCCCTCTCTTATTTTCCTTCTGAAAAATTAAGCCCAACCACATAGTTTCATAGTGAAGCACAGGTATTGAGCTAGCTCTATATTATAACCAAAGTTTTTTTTTCCCAATGTGTCATTATGTCTTTTACTTGTTCGTCCTGGTTCCTTATTATTTATGATTGTACAGGTACTCCTTGACTTATGACCTTTTGTTTAGCAACCACTCTAACTTACAATGGCCCTGAAAAAAGGAGATTTATAATCTGTTTTCTCACTTACCATGGTTCTGTGATAAAAAAATTGTGTGCTTGGCAACAGTGGTATGTATTTATGACAGTTGTGGTGTCCCGGGATCAATTGTACAACATTCTGACAAACAAAATAAATGGGGGAAGCCAGATTTCTTTAATGAGAAGGTGCTTCATTTAATAACTGCAGTGATTCGCTTAGCAACATAAAAGGTCATAAAATGGGTCAAAGCTCAACTAACAACTACTTGGCTTTGCAACTGAAATGTTTGTGCTCAGTTGTGCTTGTGAATCGAAGACTACCTGTAATACAATAGATGTGCAATTTTGGTGATGGGGTAGGTTCCTTCAAAATCAAAATATCCCATCATCATATGCCAGTTGCTGGTTGTGAAAGCAACTAAGCTCACAACACTCCTAAGTGGATACTTGTCATAGAACAGCATAGTTATCTGATCACCTTGAGGGTCCTTCTCTGGAGGGTGTGTGCTAAATAGTGTTGTGCAAAGCATTCAAATGGGATGCAGTGGTGTGAATAACCCACCTATTCTTGAAGCAGCTTCTCATATGTTTGGGCAAACACAGATAATATTTCTATCAAGGTTGGAACCAAGCAAATTATAGCCCTCACCCTAACAGTAATACTAATGTTAACCTTAACCCTAAAGCTAACCTTAACCTTAACCTTAATTTCAATCCTAACCCTAATGCTTAACCTTACCTCAACTTTCACTTTCACCTTAATCTTAACCTTAGCCTCAACTCAACTTTTAACACGAACACTAATACTAAGCCATAGCCTTAACCCCAACCTCAACTCTCAGCATTAACCCTAACCCTTACCTCAACCTCAACCTTCACTTTCACTTTAATCTTAACCTCAACTATCATCCGTCAACTCTCAACTCCCAACACTAAACCTGAAGTTAAACCTAGCCCTTATTACCTCAACCTTCACTTTCACCTTAATCTTAACCTTAGCCTCAACTCAATTCTCAACCCTAACACTAATACTAAGCCTTAGCCTTAATCTCAACTCTAAACTCTCAACGTTCACTCTAACCTTAACCCTTACCTCAACCTCAACCTTTACTTTCATCTTAATCTTAACCTCAACTTCAAGCTCAACTCTCAACATTAACCCTAACCCTTAGCTCAACCTCAGCCTTCACTTTCACCTTAATCTCAATCTCAACCTCAACCTCAGCTCTCAGCTCTCAACTCCCAACACTAAACTTAAAGTTAAACCTAGCCCTTGACATTAATGCAACCTCAACCTTCGCTTTCACCTTAAACTTAACCTCAACTCTCAAATGTCAGCATTAACCCTAACCCTAAACTCAACCTCAACCTTTATTTTCACCTTAATTTTAACCTCAACTCCCAACTCCCCACACTAAAGCTAAACCTAACCCCTAACCTTACCTCAACCTTCATTTTCACCTTAGCCTTAACCTCAACCTCAACTTTCAACATTAACCTTAACCCTTAACCTTACTTTAACTTCAATCTTCACTTTCACCTTAACCCCAATCTCAAGCCTAATCCTAACCCTTAGTCTTAATCCTAGCCCCTAACTCTTATCCTTACCTTTAACCGTAACTGTAACCCTAACCCTTAACATTCACCCTAACTCTTTGAAACTGTTGAACCCAACTGTAAAGAGCTATCAGGATAACCTTGAGGAACAGGAGGAAGAGACATAGCCAAGACAACTATCTGAGAAAAGGAACCTGAGTCCAAAGCAGAAATGTAATTTGAGAAAGCATCTCAGACTTGACTCTCTCTCCTTTTGAGGCAATGGAAACATGCCCATTTCAGATACTTAGAAGGATTTTCTCAGTGTTCTCAAAGGCCTTTTGTGAAGGGAAGTGAAAGGAGGTGACATAAAGGGAAGGGAAGTAAAAAGCAAAGTGAATTGTGTGTGTGTGTGAGAGAGAGAAAGAGAGAGAGGGAGGGAAGGAGGGAGGGAGGGACGGAGAGGGAGAGGGAGAGAGATCCAGGTTTCATGGTATGCAAGCTTGCTTAATGAGAAATTTCTAAAACCCTTCAGGTCCTGGGAACTCTCTGAGTCAGTTCAAAGCAAGTTACACCATTCCCCAAAGCACCCAGTTGGGATCCAAACTAAATCTTACCTTTGGTGATTTCAACTTTTATTCTCCTTAGCTGCAATCAGAGGAAAATGAGATAAGGATAAATTAATATTTACACTGCTTCATGATGGCGGCTGCATTTATGGCCTATTCAATTTTCTTGCTGTGAATCTAATGTGTTTTCCAGCAAATGACCTCCTCTAACTCGCTGGGGTTTCCCACATTTAATAAAAACAATACAATCTATTTTATTGCAGGTGTCCCTTCCCTTTCCGGAAAAGCATATTCATTTTACCATCAGAATAATAGGATGTACATCTAATTTCTCAGGAATGGCCTAAAGGTGTCTCCAAGCTGGCCGAACACCTGTTGCTAAGGAAAAATGTAATCACATCAATGGAAAGTCTGGGCCAATTTACACACAGATGCACATCAAAACAACCTCCCAACAAAAACATCAAAGCTGCGAGAGCCGGCTGAGGAACGCCATGCATGTGCAGAACTATTGCTACACATGTCGTTGCCAAGGAAGAATTCACAATGCACTGACAGTGTGATAATGACTAACCTGTAACCATTATTTATTCGGGGGAAGGTGCTGTAATTCAGTGTGAAAATGAGGATGCTGAAACAATTCGACAATAGTTGACAGGGAAAATTCTCCATCACAGATTCTACAGAGGTTCTACCAGCCACTACAGAAAAATATAGACGATGAGACGAGAGACAAGGCGATGCCCATTTCTGACATAAGAAGATCACCAGGTCACATCGTGATACTTGTTGTAGAGTTGCTCAGTTGTGTCCCAGCTCTTCGCAACCCCAGGGATCACAGCAGGCCAGGCCTCTGATCCTCCACTGTCTCCCAGAGTTTGCCAACATCAGAGTCCTTTCTTCTCCTTGGGTGGCCAAAGGATTCGAACTTCAGCTTCAGGATCTGTCCTTCCAAAGGACAGTCAGAGTGGATTTCCTTTAGGATTATTAACTGAGTGGATTTCCTTGTAGACTAAGGGATGCTCAATAGTCTTCCCCAACACCACAATTCCAAAATATCAATTCTTTGGTGCTCAGTCCAGCTTTTTCAGCCATATGTTCAGGGGTGGGATTCTACCGGTTTGGGTGAACCAGATGTTAAATTTACATCTGGTTTGCTGCACTGGTAGTTGAACTGACTGGCTGGCCCCTCCTACTCCACCCCATCCCTTCCAGTGTTGTGGTTAGCCGGCAGCAGGTGCAGATGGCTGAGGAGAGCGAGGACTCTGATGAAGGACCAGGACCACCAGGGAGTGAACTGCTGCTTTCAGAGATTGTGGGGGCTGGCAGCAGTGATGAGGAGGTTCCTGAGGAGCCTGTGCCAAGTGCACGTGCACGAAGGATTACTTGGAGGAAAGAACAATTACAGCAGCACAGGTGACTTTGAAGTAAGGCTTCAAGGTAATGGCCTTTCCCTCAAGAGGATAAAAGCCAGGTTTGAAAAAGCGTTCTTTGCAGAAAGCAAAGAAGCTCTGAAGCTCAACTGGTGAACATCTTAGTTCGTGTTTGGAGAATCTTGTAAATTAGTTCTTATCTCTGGGGTTTTGGCAGCATTGATGAACACCTTGGCAAGGCTCTTTCTTGTCAGAGCTAATTAGTGGAAAGCAGACTTTTATCTCTAAAGGCACAGAATTCATTATTAAACCTTAAAGGGTGGGGGCTGCTGCCTTTGTCTGTGTTTACTCTTTGGGAACCCACTTGGGTCAGAACACCCAGGAGTCAGCATGTGGCCTGTTTTGGATGCAGGTAAGTGTAGGGTCTGCGTGGAGACTCTGGGAGGGCAAAAAACTGGGCAAACAGGAAATTCTGGAAGTCTGAAAATGGGCCAGTTTCTGGCTTCCGGAGGCCTTCCAGAGCTGGGGGAGGCCATTTCGCTCTCTGAGAGGCTCGAGGGAAGCTTCTGGACTCTGGGAAAGGCGAAAAATGCCCTTCCTGGAAGTTCAGGTAGGTCACACTGACCATGGCCACGCCCCACCCAGCAACTGGGCAGTGAACTGGTTGCTGGGATTTTTGAATTCCACCCTGTATACATTACTATTGGGAAAACCATAGCTTTCACGATATGGATCTTTGTGGAGAAGATGATGTCTCTGCTGTTAGGCCTGAAGACAAAAACATACGAAGAACGGCTGATGGATTTGGGTTTGGCTAGTTTAGAGAAAAGAAGAATTAGGAGCAACAAGATAGTATTATACCAGTATTTGAGGGGCTGACCCAAAGAAGATGGGGTCAAA
Organism: Laticauda laticaudata; assembly: GCA_004320025.1. NCBI lineage: Eukaryota > Metazoa > Chordata > Lepidosauria > Squamata > Elapidae > Laticauda > Laticauda laticaudata. The sequence goes on along the minus strand of BHFT01017821.1, from coordinate 1,020 downwards.
TTATTCTCCAAAGCACCTGAAGGCAGGACAAGAAACAATGGATGGAAATTAATCAAGGAGAGAAGCAACCTGGAATTCAGGAGAAACTTCCTAAGAGTGAGGAAAATTAACCAGTGGAACAGTTTGCCTCCAGAAGTTGTGGATGACCCATCAGCAGAGGCTTTTAAGAAGAGATTGGACAGCCATTTGTCTGGAAAGGTATAGGGTCTCCTGCTTGAGCATGGGGTTGGATTAGAAGACCTCCAAGGTCCCTTCCAGTTCTATCCTGATTCTGACCTACTGCCCAGATAGGCCACAGCTTTCCTCCCAAGGCGCAAGCATCTTTCAATTTCATGGCTGCCATCGTTGTCTGTAGTGATCTTTGAGCCCAAGAAAATAGAATCTGTCGCCACTTCCGTATCTTTCCGTTTTTCCGTTTTATAGTCCTTGCTTACAACAGCTCAATTAGTGACCATTCAAAGTTACAACAGCATTCAAAAAAAAGTGATTTATGACTGCTTTCACACTGACAACCATGGTGGCATCCCCATGGTCACGTGAGCAAAATTCAGAAGCTCGGCAACTGACTCGTATTTATGATGGTTGCACTATCCCTGGGGGTCACGTGATCTCCTTTTGCAATCTTCTGACAACCAAAGTCAAGGAAGAAGCCAGATTCACTAAATAACCTTGTCACCAAGTTAACAACTGCAGTGATTCCCTTAACAACAGTGGCAAGGAAGGTTGTAAAATGGGGCAAAACTCACTTAAACAAAATCTCACTGAAGAACAGAAATTCTGGGATCAGTTGTTGGTTGTAACTCAACGACTAACTCTTTTTGCCAAGGAAGTGATGAGACCAGATGCAGTGATCTTAGTTTGTACTAGATACAATGATCATTTCAGTAGTGGGTTCCTACCTTGGTTGCTACCGGTTTGCTGGGTGATTGCGCGCGCCCCCCTAACATGCCTGTGTGTGCCCCCCATTGTGCCAATCAGCTGAGAGGATGAAGAAATGAAAAGCTAGGAGTGACCCTTCCA